>RJWJ010001220.1:0-143045 GCA_004363605.1 Indri indri | reverse complement strand
CTTATGTCTTGATCACGTGGAATGGATTCTTGAGGGACAGTGAGCCTGATTTTCTTCCTGGGGTCCTCCAACTCTAAAATTCTTTGTTCATTGTTTTTCTAGCAGCCTTGCCTGTAACAAAATACTAAACAGGATTGTTAAGAGTTACAACTGTATTGAAATTATAGATTCGGCCTATTTTACTGACTTGATGTTTTTAGATTACAGGGAAATTGCAGAGAATATTTTGAGATAAAGACGAGCCATGCTTTTTTTAGTATGTTCCTTAGCCCAAGTATATTGTAATAAAACTCAGTGGGGAAAATAAAATTCGTTATATAATTATTAGATTTTTGTTTTGTTTTCTTGAGAATTTAATTGATGTTGTATATAAAATTGGGTCATGCTATAGGAGGCTTTTTTTTGATAAGTTAATCAGTGAAGTGTTACTTGTATGCTTAAGATTCTTAAACTCTTTTTGTTTGGTAGCAAGATTTTTAAATAATTCTTTTTTCACTTACAGTGTATCAGAGCTTTTGGAAAAACATGGACTTGAGAAACCAGTTTCATTTGTTAAAATCACTCAGTCCAGCTCAGAAGAGGCACGCAAGCTGATGGTTAGATTGACTAGGCACACCGGGCGGAAGTGAGTAATAAACAAAATTAATTGATGCTTATATATGATTTTTTAAAAGTATTGTTCTTTTTCTTTTTTGACAACCTTATTTGATTGTAATTGACTAACAATAAACTGCACATATTGAAAGTGTAAGTATAATTGATAAGCTTCGATATATGTGTATATCCCTGAAACCATCATTACAATCAAGATAATAAATATATCCTTCACCCCTAAAAGTTTTCTCTTGCTCCTTTATGATCTCCTCCCTCCTGCATTTCCTCATCACATCCCGTCCCCTCACCAGGGCTACCACTAATCTATTTTCTGTCCCTCTATATATTACTTTGCTTTTTTTTTTTTTTAAATTTTGAGTAATGAATCACACAGGGTACTTTTTTTTTGTCTTCTTTCACTCAGTATAATTATTTTTTTGATTCATCCATGTTGTATAGTTTATTTCTTTTTTATTTGCTGAATAGTATTTCTTTGTATGGATTTTTCACATTCGGGACATTTGGGTTATTTTGAGTTTTGGCTTTTCCAAATAAAACTGCTATGAATATTCATGTACAAGTCTTTGTATGAACATATGCTTTCATGTCTCTTGGATAAATACCTAAGGATGGAAGGGCAAGATCGTATGGTAGGTGGATGGTTAATTTTTTAAAAACTGCCCAACTGTTTTACCAAGATTTTGTACCATTTCACTTTCTAACCAGTCTTGTAGGAGAGCTCTAGTTGCTCTACATCCTCATCAACACTTGGTGTGGTCAGTGTTAGTAAAATTAGCTATTTGGATAGGTATCCAGTGGTATCTAATTTTGGTTTTAATTTCATTTCTCTAATGAGTAATATTGTTGAACATCCTTTCATGTGTTTGTCATCTGTATATCTTCTTTATTTTTAAAATGGAGATAATTTTCATTTGGCTTCGAAAGTTTTCTTGTATATTCAGGATGCAAGTCCTCTATTAGTTATATGTTTTGCAAAGATTTTCTCCCATTTGTTCCCTGTCTTTTCATTCTCTTACCTGTGTCTTTCAAAGAACATGCTATTTTAAAATTTGGTTTGTTAAATCAATTTTTTCTTTTTTCATTATGCTTTTGGTATCATATGTAAGTAGTCTTTGCTGCAAAGTTTTTCTGTTACATTTCCTAGCAAGAGTTTTAGTTTTACAGACTCTGCAATGCCTGTGTGTCTTGATGTTTACCAGCCCGTGTGAGCTCAACACTGTTTCCTTTCCCCCTTTTCTTTTCCTGGCCTTGGGCTGTTTTATCATAGGCATATACTGACCTCTACTCAGCTGAGTCTTTGTGGGGGACCCTCTGCAGGTGTTGGGAGTTCCTCTCCTTCCCGTTTCCTCCTCTCTGATACTTGTCCTGCATATGCTCTATCAGCTTTGGTTCTCTGGAATCTTAGTTCTGTCTTTTCAATTCAGGGAACCCACATGTCTCTGCTTAGATTTATCCCTCCTTGAGCTGTGGCCTGGAAACTTTCAGGATCGTAAGGTAGGGCAGTGTTAAGACTCATTTCATTTGTTCCTGTCTCTCAGGGATCATTGTCCTTCATTGCCTGGTGTCCAGTATTTTTGTATAGTTTTGCTTGTTTCAGACTGGAGGTTTAATCCATTCCCTGTTGTTTCATCTTTTCTGGAAGTGGAAGTCCCCCTTGAACTGGGCCTTTCATGTCTTCTGAATCCCTCTAAGGAAGTCACATTAAGAAAATGTCTTGACTTGGGAATTAGATGACCTGGATTCTGATCCTTATTCTAAAGTATATTATTAACTTAACAAAATGTTTACTGCTCAGTGCATTTTTATAAAATGATCATACCATACCCATGTAGCCAGCACTTAAATGAAGACATAGTACATTACTATTATCTCATTGTAGGTTTCCCTTGAGGCTGACATTATAGTGTAAGTTGTTTGTTTGGAAGGTGATTCTATCCAAGCATTAGTAGGAGAATGGGGACTGAGACAGGGAAGAAAATGGAGCCGGGACTGGTTGCATTACATAGGCAGGTTTACCGCTGTGAACTAGGACTCGGTATTGCTGCAGTCCTCTGGGAGTTGTAGGGCTGTTCCTCTGCCGTCTCATGGCTATCATTGTTTGACAGCAGAGCTGACGAGTGTTAAGTCCCTTACACGCCAGCATAGCTAAGCATGCTGTTTTGGCAAGGGAAGCCCTCAGATAGGAGTCCTGGATGCTAAAGTAGGAGGCTGTCCATGTGTATAGAAAGCGGGCAACAGGGAGAACTGAGGGTGTCAGGATTGTACTATAATTAGGGTTTTATAAGCCATATCGCATGTCTCTCCTAGTCATTATTCTCCTTCAAAACACTCTACATTAATTTTCCCTCTTTTTGTGACTTTACATAAATGGAATTTTATAGTATATGTGCTTGTATGTAGCTTCTTTCCCTTGACACTGTATTCGTGAGGTTCATCCATACTGTTGGCGTAACATTAGTTTGTTCATTCTCATTGTTGTAAAGTACTACATTTTGTGACTATAACTCATTATACATTCTATATTGATGAACATTTGAATTGTTTCTCAGTTTTGCCTATTCTTGATACTACTACCATGACTAATTTTGTACTTATATGTCTTTTGGTATACATACTTCTGTATTTCTCTCGAGTACCTACCTAGGAGTGGAATTGCTGAGTTATAGAATATACCTGAGTTGAACTTTAGGAGATTCTGCTAAACAGTTTTTCAAAATTGTTGTCCCGGTGTATATTTCTCTCAGCAATCCGTAAAAATTACCTTTATTCCACTACCTCACAAATATTTGATATCGACTTTTTCTTTTCTCACATTTTAAACATTTAGCTTGGTATATAGTAGCATTTCATTGTTTTCTTAGTATGGATAACTGACGAAGTTGAGAACTTTATAGTAATATTTATTTTTTATTTCTAAAAAAGAAAAAAATAAAATACATTAATTAATTAATATGAACAGAATGTTTTTTTTTCCTAAGAGACAGGGTCTTGCTCTGTTGCCCAGGCTGGAGTGCAGTGACCCAATCATAGCTCACTGTAACCTTGAACTCCTGGGCTCAAGGGCTCCTCCTGCCCAAGTAGCTCCGACCATAGATGTTTGCTAATTTTTTTTTTCTTTTTTTTTTTTTTTTTTCTGAGACAGAGTCTCATTCTGTTGCCCTGGGTAGAGTGCAGTGCTGTCATCATAGCAACTCACAGCATACTCAAACTCCTAGGCTCAAGTGATCCTCCTGCCTCAGCTTCCTGAGTAGCTGGGACTATAGGCACACACCACAACGCATGGCTAATTTTTTCTATTTTTAGTAGAGATGGGGTCTAGCCCTTGCTCAGGCTCATCTCAAACTCCTGAGCTCAAGCAATGCTCCTGCCTCGGTCTCCCAGAGTGCTAGGATTGCAGGCTTGAGTCAACGCACCCAGCCCACCCAACTGATTTTTAAATTTTTTTTGTAGAGACAGGGTTTTTGCTACATTGCCCAGTCTGGTCTCAGACTGCTGTCCTCAAGTGATCCTCCCGCCTCAGGCTCTCTAAGTGCTGAGATTGCAAGTGTGAGCCACTGCACCCCGCCTAAACAGAGTACGTATAAAGGCTATGAGAGAGCTAACAGATTGTAGAAAAATTAGCAACACTCTTGAAAACTATTTCAAAGTAGACTACAACCAAGTGGTCAATAAAGAAACTAACAGTTTTTTGACCTATTATATTCGTTTTTCAGACTGGAATATAGCAAAGTTAAATAAAGAAGAACTGTGACTTTGAGGTGCTTGTGGAACAATAGGTAGAGATCCTGCTGTGAAGAGGACATACTGGCCAGCAGAGAAGTCTGAGCCAGAGCTATGGATTTAAGAGTGAGCCCCATGTGTGTATAGGAAGGTTAGCTTCTGGATTTGCCACTCAGAGAAACTCTGGAAAAATGTAAAGAAGGCTGGGGAAAAGCTCTCTCATGCACTAACCCGGAAGGATTAGGTTCACTGGCAGTAGAATTAAATGAAGAGAACTTTTAAACATATTTTCCCTACCTGATTTTTAGGATTTAGAGTTACAGTTTAATCAGAATATTAAAAAATAAAATAAAATAAAAATACAATGGTTACAGACACTATTGTATATTCTTTCTTTTAAGAGCTAGTTCTATCATGTCATCTGACTCCCAGTAGAGTTGAATTCTCCTTGGTGGAAATTCCCTAGCATTTTGTATCTACTGCTCTTACTATTTCTGTCTCTTGTAACTATACTGTACTACAACTGTACTATAGTCATTGACATGTGTGCCTTAAGTTCCCTTCTAGATCGTAATTTCTCCAGTGCAACTGTTATAGCCACTATATACCTCAAATGGGAGCTTACATATCGGTGGCCTTCTCTCAGTAGTTATTAAATGAATAATTTAGAAGGTTTCGACTATGCAAGTCTGAAGATTTCTGTACAGGTACGAATAGATGGTCAGTATTTCTCAGATCATGATGACCCTGCTCTAGAATTTACTCTTTAACAGGAAAGTCTTGCCATTGCAGCTAGATTACCTACCATCCTCCCACCGAGTTCCTTAAATACTTTGGAAGTCCCTGAAGTTAATTTCTACTCGTGGTGATCTACTTGCTATGAATATGTAAGAGAATATGGCCCCTGTTTTCAACGTAGTCAACTTGAGATGAATCTTAATTATTTTATGTATGCTTCCATGGCTTGGCCTTCAATACCTGTAGAATATTCTATGCATATTTTAAATGATGGCAGATCTCAGCTAATCTGTTACAAATGGAAGTTTTACCATCTTGAGTATAATGCTATTCCTCCCTGGAAAATCCACCTCCATTCCAAAGCTGCAACTAATATTGTGTTTGTGTTCAGGGATATGTCTGTTAATTTGCAAACTTCTTGTTTATTTTGTTTAAGTTCTACTCTTGATTCTTATTTACTGAATGTCTTCTGAAAAAGGCCGTGGTAAATAATGTGTTATAATTTATGTTAATTAGAACCTCTGCTTACAGCTAGCCATATGTGAGAAAACATTAATACCATCTGCCCCAGTGTTGATGGCTTGCGGAAGAACAGCTGGGCTGTGAGAACTTGAATTCAGTTAGACAATGCCTAGGTCTGAGTTTATCAAGCTAGTGCAAGATGGACACTCACTTCATTAGACATTGTGCTACTTTTCTTCCTGTAAGCCGAATCTGAAAGAGCCCTCCAGTTCTTTGAAGCACACCGAAAGAGTTCACATACCAAGGTCAAACTAATGGAAATACTTCATAGATTATCCTGGAATACTTTTAGATATATCAGTTTGTTTTGTGTATTTTTGTGCTGAAAAAAATTATACTCTTATGCTTTATTGCATATGGAACAAGAATAATTGTTCATTTTGCGCAATAAATATAAAATGTCATAGGCAAATGAGCATATGCCTATTAAAAATTTTAGGAAAAAAAGACTATATTTTTCACTATAATGATCCCAAGTACATACTTTTTCCATAGTAATGACTATTATATACGTATAGTCTATCTGCTCTGTTTTTAATGCATAGCATTTAGAAAGAGTGATAATTTTTAAAGGTATTATAAAAGATGAAAAAAAAATACATGGAAAAGAAAGAATATCTAGTTGGTATTTGACAAACATAAAGCAAAACAAAATTTTCCTTCTTGAATAATGATATTCATGATCATGTAGAACTTCAGTACTAGAAGATGAAACATAAATGATGATTCCAAACTCATATATTCAACTAAGGTGAACTTTTGAATGAGGAAGAGAATTAAAGTATATTCTCCTTCCTACTAGACATTACTAGTAATCATGTAAGTAACTTAAAAACAATGTTTGTAACCTTAGATCCATTCATTCACATTTGTTGAATACTTATTATATACCAGAAAAATGAGAAGCTTTTTCATGTATTCTAGTTTATCTTGATGATATACAAAAAAGGTATCTAAAGCTCAGAGAGGTTAAAATATTTTTTCAAATCTACACAGGTAATTGAATTTACTTTGATATTTAAGAGCATCTTGCTTCAATGCCTGTGTTTTGTCAAAGTTAGTCTCAACAATTCTTTCTCCCTCTCTGAGGTGGGCTTTCAGTGAGAAAAATGAAATTCATAAATATTAAATGACTTGTACACGATCGCACAACTAGCCTGAGACTGTGCGTGAAATTGTTAAAACTCTTTCCTGCTGTAGGAGAATCTGGCCATTAATTCCCAGCTCTGTAACTCTGGAAATTAGCATAAAATGGTTTTTAATCAACTAGGTTGCATAGCCTCACTGCTTATATAAAACTGATCCCTGATAGGTAAATTGCGTCTGGCTTGGAGAAACTGTAAATGAACTGGAAATACCTGATAGGGACTTTTTGCTTTGGGCTCTCCTGAGTGTGGTGACTGGCCTGTCCCTTGAGGTAACTTTGAAACTGTGCCTATGGAATTGTTGCAAAAGATGTTGGCTCTTTTAGGACACGTAGCTTCTTCCTAAGCCAGACACAGCAAAGCCTACAACTACTCTCTGAGGCTTTCTCTCCCTGCACCTGGGCACTCACCTGAGAAGATGATAACTCCTGGAGTGCTCTGTAAGTTGCTGTGCTGCTTTCTGGTGAGCCGTGGTTCCTGTCCTCCAGACTGATGTCACATGTGGCCTGTGGTTGTCCTATGGGTCTGAATGTTCAATTGAAGTTAGAAGACCCCCTGCTGAGGACAGCAGAGCAATGAAGATAGGATTCGAAACTAATCTCTGTCTCCAAGTGCTTTTTCCACTGTATCATAGCTGCTGTATCTCACTGTGCTTTATTTTACCTTGGAAACTCACAGCTTGTTTATCTTTGCCATTACCATTAATTCTATTCCAGCTCTGTGTCCAGGTGGGCTATGGAGGCTGCTTTGGCAGCACCTCTATTATTAATGCATAGCTGCCCAACTTTTCCTTCTATCTTTAATCCAAGCTTTTTCCTGGAAATTCAAATGAGATATATTCCTATTGATCATTTGGGAGCTGATGTGATATGCAGAAATTTTTTTTTTTTTTCCACTTTTGGCCAATTGAAGAGAGAAATTTCATGAATTGTTTTCTTTTTCTCCTCCTCCTTCTCTATTTTTTTTTTTTTTTATTTCCCCCAGGCAGCCTCCTGTTAGCGAGTCTCACTGGAGAACGTTGCTGCAAGACATGTTAACTATGCAGCAGAATGTTTACACATGTCTGGATTCTGATGCTTGCTATGAGGTAACTCTTTCTAGGTGAACTATTTTATTTTAATTTTAAAATTTTGATTGTTATCCTTTATTGGACATAAGGGTGATGCCAATAAGCTTCATGGTAAGTAATAGTATTGAATATTAGCTGATAATCGACTAGTGCTTTATAGTATGAGACTTTCATACTTAATTCTTCTATCTTCCCTTTGTTCATTGCAACACCATCTATTTAGTGAGCTAGTCCTTGGCTAGAAATTTCTCTTACTTCCATAGTTTTGGTAGTCACTAGAACTTACCTAATGTACCTGAGAAAAGTCTCTCAAATCTGTTTTGTCTCCATCTCTGCGCAACTGCAGCAGTCCTGCTACTTGTTTCCCTGCTTCCGTCCTTTTTTCTAGTTTACACCAGAGTATTCTTCTAAAACAAGCCTTTTCGTGATGTGCCCCTTCTTAAAAGTTGTTCCATATCAATCATCAGAAAGTACCTCTATTCCTTAGCATGGCCTAGGAAGCCACAGCAGATTTCAGCCTGCCTGTCCTCGCCTGCCTTTGTCATCTCCACCGTGTCACGCTGCAGTAGCTCCATCAGGTCTGTCATCAGGGCCTGCATCCACCATGCTGTTCTATGTCTCTGTGACTTTGCCTGCATTGATCCTGTGGCCTGGAATATATTCCTGTTTTGTTTTTTTTACTTGGAAAATTCCTGGTAAAATCTAAAACCAGCTCACTAATTATGTCCCCTAGGATGCCTGCCTTTGTCCTTTCATATAACTTGCTTCTACTATAGCCTTTCTTTAAAACGTAGTTATTTGTTTATATGTGTTTCTTCTATTTGGTCATGAGCTCCTAGACAAGCATTATCATATCATGTTCATCCTCATGTCCCCTAATACATATTATAGTGTCTGGAATGTAAAGGATATTAAGAAACGGTTGTCACTTGACTCAGAGTATAATCCAGGGGATTTACTCATTATTTTGAAAGGTATATCTATTACCAATAAATTATTCGGTTCGTATCAAAAAATGATCTAACTCATTTTTAATGAGAGGCAGTCTAAAAAAGGTTTCTCATTTGAATTTTCTTGTTAAATAAGCCAGACCCAAAATCATACAGAGTATTTCTTGTGTTGCTTTGATCTCATATCACAAAGCATGAACTGTTGATGAAATCAGAGTTGTAAAAGTAGGTTTCTATTTTGTGAAATTGTTTAGCTTTGTAATTCAAGGTGATTTTAACAAAAAAACACTAATGTAGACTGTTGAGAAATGAATGGTTTTATATTTGAATTTCAGGTTTTTAAATGCTCGAATGACTCTAATGTTCATATGATAATTTCAGTCTCAGACCACATAAAATATAATTGCCAATAACTTCCCTTTTTGCATCTGAAGCAAAACTTAAAATCAGTTTCAGGAGAAAATAATCTGTATGCACATGGAGTCTAAAACCTGTCACTAGAATGTTTGAAGTAGTGTTTTTACATTGGAATGGCATTAATTTGGTACTTCCCTGTTTCTGACTTTGATTCTGTTTCTGATTAAAAAACTGGCAATAAGTATGTTACATTTGAACCAGCTCCTATTTGGAGTAATCTGTTATAACTTGTCATATTATAGATTCAAAATATTTTAGCACCTTTTTATTAGGCTTTGATATTTTAATGACTCCTGTCCATGAGTCTCTCTTTGTTGAGAAAACATTTGAAAGCATATTACGACAGGTTTGCAAAGGTTCCCGAAGATGGTCATATAGATTTGGTCAACTTAAAATTTTAAGTATCATTTTAGTGCCTTTTAAAATACACTATATTGTCTTACTGATTTTTGGTTGTTGAGTTTTGCTGTCCTTAGAAAATAATTTGAAAGCTCAGTGGCATAACTTTGGAAATGTTAGATGGAGATTTCTATATAGCCTATAGATCAGAAATCTATATTGTTCATTTTAGCAAAAGCTTTTAAGGTTTAGGGTGAGCAAATTGTATTTTTCAATCTTGGACATTGACTGTTTATGGCTTACTTGAATAAACCAAAGAGATATAGAGATACTATTACCTGTAAGTCATTTGGATTAGACTTGGAGTAGGCCATTTTCATGTGTCAGATTTAAGTGATTAGGGTTGCACATTGATAGTTTGCTTTCTCTCACAATATTGATTTCATGGTGAATCCCTTTTAGATATTAATGATTTTGTCCTTGTTAGACATCTCAACAAAGTCCTATCTAAAAATGCCTTCCGCAGTAAGCCTAGATGCAAAGAAGTGAGAATAAGGGGATCCTATGCAAATTGGATGGTCTTCCTAATTATAAGGATACTCTTGCTTCTCCATGAAATCTTATTTTTTTCATTTATTTCTGTGCTATTCTCATCCAACTGTGAAGTGATAGGGAATAGCATTCTTGGGGAAGTTCTCATATTAATTATATATAACATTATTAGTGTAAGTTTAAAAGGATAGCTTTGTTTTATACTTTTCTGGAGTAATCTCAATTATAGAATCAATTTTATGTTAATTGATACTGTTAGTTGCCTAGTAGAGTACAATGATATTTTCATGAATATCTTCTATCAATGTCTCTTGTTATATTTAAATAATTTTTAATATGCAAGTTGGGAAAAAATATGGCACATTGTAATTTTAATGACTAGGTGTAAGTACAATATTTGTGGCTTGTCTATTTGGTTTGTAAGACTGAATTCAGATGCTTTAAGCAATTATGAATTATACGTATCATATTCAAAACTTTTCTTTTGAAAAACTGAACCAGTTAAAAATAGATTAAGGAGAGTGGACCCTGTTGAGGGTGGGGCAGTATGTCTAATATGTTCTGTTTTTCATGATATAGCCTGTAAAACAGAAATCTACATTGTTCATTTTAGCAAAACCTTTTAAGTTTATTCTTTGTAACACATTAAAATGTTATGTTTAATTTTTGTTTATTCGGTAAAATTATTTTTTCTTCCTAAAAGATGAATTTTTTTTAATGTAAGATGAAATTCACATAACATAAAATTAACTGCTTTAAAGTATACAATTCATTGTCATTTAGTACATTTGCAATGTTGTACAACTACCATCTCTAGGATGGATATGTTTTTGTAATTTATTTCATTTGGATTTCAGAGCCTTCATTTTGTTGAGAACTGAGTCTTGCTTTATCACTAATTCTAGTTTTTTCTTTTTCCCAGATATTTACAGAAAGCCTTCTGTGCTCCAGTCGCCTTGAAAATATTCAGCTGGCTGGGCAGATGATGCACTGCAGTGCGTGCTCAATAAATCCCGCAGCTAGTGTGGCCCATAAAGGGAAACCCCAGTACAGGGTCAGTTATGAAAAAAGCATTGACTTGGTTTTGGCTGCCAGCAGAGAGTACTTCAATTCTTCCACCAACCTCACGGATAGCTGCATGGATCTGGCCAGGTAGAATAACTCCGTATTCTTCTGTAGGAAGGAGAGGGCAAGTCGGAACACACAGACTCCGTTGTTAGTTTATTCTTTACTTTACGAAATATATTATCACCAGTACAGATGGACTATACTGTATGGAGTACAGTTATTTTTTACTTGACTATTGAAAGAAAACTAGTTATGTTTTGAATATCCATCAACTTTCTCTTGACCCCTTTTCTCCGGCATGCTCTGTAAGGCTGAATTTCTTATCTGTTGGAAGAGATTCATGTGATAACCTATGAATTCAAGTTCTAAAACTTTCCAGCACATGTGGGAAGTGGTCTGTCTCCTTTGCATAGCTTCCACTTTCTTTTTTTTTTTTTTTGAGACAGAGTCTTACTCTGTTGCCCGGGCCAGAGTGAGTGCCGTGGCATCAGCCTAGCGCACAGCAACCTCAAACTCCTGGGCTCAGGTGATCCTACTGCCTCAGCCTCCCGAGTAGCTGGGACTACAGGCATGTGCCACCATGCCTGGCTAATTTTTTCTATATATATATATTTTTAGTTGTCCAGATCGTTTCTTTCTATTTTTTTAGTAGAGACGAGGTCTCGCTCTTGGTCAGGCTGGTCTCGAACTCCTGACCTTGAGCGATCTACCCGCCTCAGCCTCCCAGGGTGCTAGGATTACAGGTGTGAGCCACCACGCCCGGCCAACTTCCACTTTCTTTAGAGACAAAGGACCTGATTAGACGAAGCTCAAAATTGCCTTCCAGGTCGAAATTTCTAGACTATAAATTCATTTCCTCTCTTGGGCTGTTGTACTGCTATTTTAGTTCTCACCTCTTGTTTAACACTAGGAAGAAGGTGTGTGTTTGTCATCTGAATTCTTATAATTAGGTATATACAGTTATGGTGATTTTTTTTTAGAAGAATTTACTCATGATTTAAAATTACTTTTTATAAAGTTAAGTTTTATAAAATTAAAAGCTCAATAAATATTAAGAAATAAACTGTGTCACCTCTGACTAGTAAATCTTAAAAGCTTCAAAAAGATAATTTTACTTGTTCAATGTTCCAGAAGCTAAAAAGTGGTTTACAGCCAGTTCCTGACTTACGGTGGTTTGACTTAAGATTTTTCGAATTTACAATAGAGTGAAAGCAAGATACATTCAGTAGAAATCATACCTCAAGTATCCATACAACCATTCTGTTTTTTACTTTCAGTACAGTATTCAATAAATTACATGAGATATTCAACTCTGTTATAAAATAAGGTTTTGTGTTAGATGATTTTGCCAAACTATAGGCTGATGCAAATATTATGAGAATGTTTAAGGTAGGCTAGACTAAGCTATGATGTTTGGTAGATTAGGTATATTAAATGCATTTTCTACTTATTTTCAATGGATTTCTTGGAATATAACCCGAGTGTAAGTCGGGTGGCGTCTGTAATTATATTATGCGTCCTCTTCCTACTATCTGACAGATACGCTGCTGTTCTTCCCACTAGTTATTTTTCAACTCTCCTATTGTAGTGTCGTCTAGTCCCTCTAATATATTTTTCTCCTTCCATTCATAGTCTGGAAGTCTGGGTCTGTTTTGTTTCTCTTTAAGATGTCCTTTGTAGACCCTGCTCTACTTTTCTTTATTCAGAGTTGAGCTGATCCTCGTTCATTTTTAGAAACATACTTTTTTACTTATTTTCTCTGCTCAAGGAAATTAACAATTTTTCTGAGGACCCGAGTTTCTCATATAATCTCTGAATTTTTGTTTCTTGATCAAAGAAACTGAAGAAAACTGGGGACCTTTTTAGTAATATGTGACCATGGTCTGTGAGAAATTACTTACTTTTTGCTTATTCTTACTACATTTCATTTTCCAACACTGTACATCCTAATTTTATTCTATCTTGTCAGATTTTCTAGTTAATAATTTATAAGAGAGTCTAAATTTTATTTGATGGTGAATTATCTACTATTTAAGTTAATGAGATGTTTTGAACCTAATCATTCAGTCACTATTTTGCATATATATACGTATATACAATTTTACAAAAATGAGATATTACTATGCATTTCTTTTTATTTGCTTTTTTACAGTTGCTTATTATGCCAATATGTATAGATCTATAGTATTTTCACATGATTTACAGCATTTTACTAGATTTGTCCAGCCCTTTTTTGTCTGCATTTAATTGGTTTCAAGTTTTCCTCTTTTCATTGAGAAGTAGCAGAGTATAGAGGTTAAGAACATAGTTTCTAGAGCCAGATGATTGTGCAAATCCAGTCTTGACCAGCTTGCAGCTATGTGACCTAGGGTCAGTCATCAGTGCCCCATCTTCTTCACCTATAAAATGAGGATAATAATAGAATTACTTTATGGGGCTATTGTAATATTAACTGAGTATGTAAAGTAGTTAGAACTGTGCCTGTTGTACAGATAATGCAGAGTAGAGTTGCTAAATCAAAGGGTAATAGACACATATAAAATTTGGGTGTATGTCGTCACGTGGTACCAGTGTATTTTCTATTAGTAGGGTACTAAAGTACCCCTTCTCAAAACTAATTGTCAGTCTTTCTAATTTTTTGCCTGTTTAACACCTGCATTTGCACTTTTTCTTTTGAAACCCTTTTCTAGCCTTTGCCTATTTTCCTTTTAGGGTGTTCATCTTTTTACTGTTGATTCTTAGGGGCTTTCTTTTGGGCATGAGGGACTTTTGCCCTTTGCCCATCTCAAATATTTCAACTACGATGCCCAGTTTTTATTTATGATTTATCTTTCCAGTCGCTACACTGAACTTTTTAAAACTTTGATTGTTATTGTTTTATAGTTTCTGTCTTTGTGTCATCCTTTGAAAGACTTTTAATTCCCAAGGTAATTAAAATATTCCTCATAATTTTTTAGTACTTTGTTGGGATTTTTTTAATATTTAAATTTTAAATTCATTTGAAAGTTATTTTAATATGTCACTCATGATAGCAATTTTAGATTCATTTTTCCTCCCAAATGACTATTAGTTGTTTCAACCCTAGCAAAGCTTAAAAGTAACAGCCCCCACCTTGCTAGTGATATCCCAGAAAGAATCATGTTTTCTCAAACCATGTTATTGAACTTGACAAAGTTATTTAGTAAATCTTTTTATTTTCTCCCAAGAGATTCTGTTTTTATTTCAAATGATGAAAACACCAAATAGAATAGCCTTGGAAACTGGGAGTTGTGTTTGACCTAAATCTTTTTGGCAGGTGTTTCTCAGAGATCATTTAAAAAACTGTCCTTCCAATATTTCCTTCCAATATTTTCATTGCATCCCTTTCTTTCCTGCAAGGACACACCTTAATTTTAAAAACATGCCCTGTGTGTATGATGTAGCACTGAACTGATTGTGATCTGCGAGCCTGGGTGTATTTCAGTGTTTACAGTTATATTGAATATAGAAAATAGCCCATATATTCTTACTGATTAAAGTATTATTTATTAACTAGATTTTTTTGAGGAAGCAATAAATATTTAAACAATACAAAAAGGATATGTTTGATAGTAAGTCACCCTGCTTCTAATTCCCCTAACTCTATCCCTCAACTGTTTTTAAAATTGGTTTCTTGTGTATCTTTCAAAAGTATTTTATTAAATGTTACCCTATTCTTTTTTAAATCACAAGTAAGTTCTTACTACTTATACATACCATACTTTGCTTTTTTTACTTGTGTGTTCTATATTAAACGTTTTTCCATATAAGTACATACAGGTCTGTTTCATTCATTTTTGATGGTTGTAGCATATTCTGTTATTTGACTTTTATAGAATTTACTTAATTATATCCTGATTTGGTATATTTTCTTTCACTTTAAAAGCAATCTGGTAGTGAACACCCATAATTGTATGTCTTTGAGCATGTGTGAGCCTGTCTGTAGTATTCATTTTAACTGGAATTCCTGGGTTCAGAGGTGAGTATGTGTAAAATTTTGATAGAAACCACAAAAGATTTATAGACTTTTACATCTGAATCAAGAGTGTATGTGAGTGCTCAGCTGATTTAAATCCTTCAGTTTTGCAAGAACACAATAGGCCTGTATCTGTCACTGAGTCATATAGATGCCATACCTGGGCCTAGATATTTGCATCTGGTGACCTGTGATTCTAGCATTTATGAGTCCTTTGTGGCCTCATCTCTACCTATCTAGTCTCATGTCGCAGTGTTTCTTTACAAATACTTTTCTGAAAATAAAATTATTCATTAAATAAAACATTAAATATAGTTTCTCTGAATTTTTAAACATGTGCTTAAAATATTACATAGGAATCCTACATTCTTAGATTAGCAACTCACTTTCTCCCATAATGTGTCTTGGTACTGCATTGCCAGCTGATTCCTCCTTTTTGATCAGAAAAATGTCCCTTGGGCAGTTACTTAAGTCATTTCTTGTTCCTTTTGGGGGGACCAAATTGTGACTGAATGAAAACATTTCTGTTTTTCCTAGAAGGGAAACTGGAAATTATCTGAATTCTTTTTTAAAATCCTTTCTATTATAATTATTACCTTTGGATTCAGTAGTAAAAACAGCACTATACACAGAGTTACGACGCTTCATACCACAATGCTATTATATGCTATCGTTGTAACCTTGGGCAATTACTTTACCTCTCTGAGCTCCAATTTTGGCTTTCTTCAGAATCAGATAGATGATGATAAGATGATGATATTTGCCTACCTCACAGGCTTGCTATGAGGACTGAGTAAGATAACAGAAGCATCTAGCAGAATAAATGCCTGGAATGTAGTAGATTTTTGATAAATATGTGTTGGATCTCATGTTGTTGAATATAGAAAGATAGCTTTGCTGAATATATGTTACTTCTTTTAAAAAAATTAATCTAATTTTTCTTAGGTGCTGCTTACAGCTGATAACAGATAGACCTCCTGCTATTCAAGAAGAGCTAGATCTTATCCAAGCCCTTGGATGTCTTGAAGAGTTTGGAGTAAAGATCCTACCTTTGCAAGGTGAGTTTTCTACTTACTGTTACATTGTTATAAACTTATTTTTGTACTAGTTTACTACTGTTCCTTTTTAGTTTTTAAAACTAAAGAGTAACTTTGGTCATTTAATCCATCCATTAGCAATAGGTCTTGCTCCCCAGCCCATTTTTCAAATGAAATCTCAAGTGAAAGCACAAAAGAAAAAGTAAAGCCAACATTTTGCCATAAGTGATTTTTTTGAAGTTCACATTTATAACATTTAAAGAAATGACATTAGTAATAGAACAGTGAGGCTATTGGTTAAAAACAAAAGTAGAAATTGGGGATTATGGATGAGAGTTTCAGATTTACATCTGTTTTGGTCTGCAATTTATTTCTATATATTTTTTCAATTGCATAGATTTATAACTAGCTATAACTAATAATAGTTTATTTTATGCTTGTCTCAGAATATTCTTTAATTAAGTCCATTTTTGTTTAAAGAGGGAATGGTAGGAAGTTCTTGTTTAGAGTTTAATTACTAGTGATACCTTAATATTGCTCGTGTTCTTTTATCTAAATGTAAAAGTCATATAGGTATCATCCCAAACACGCATCCTGTTACACAGTCACTTGTCCCCTCTACCTTGTGCTGTGATGACAGTGTGCATCTCACAGTGCCCTGGACCTTGCCTGACCGTTCCTGATGAGTGGGAGGTAGATGTTCTGTTGCTTCTAATCCTGGACCTCCGTGCCCTAAATGAACAGGGTGGCTTGGTTAGTAGCAGTGTACTTGGCTGGCTTCCCTGTAATCTGTTATTTCTATTCTTAACTCTGGAAATGTTTGGAACTGGGGGTGGGCGAGTCTAGCTGAGTTCCTTCCATCTCTGTTTTTTTGTAAGTTTTCCCCACAATTGTCTCTCCTCTTTTTATTTTTTAATTCCTAGTACCTTCAGATAATGGCGGCCTGTTCCTTGGTGTCTTTGTCCTCTGTAGTATTTAGAGTTGGATGATTTAGGGGATACGAGCCAGTCCAGGCAGTCTTGTTTTCATGTGGGTTTCCATTGTGCTTTTACTAAAAGTTAAAGTTCTGCTTTTCAGACAAATTCATTAGATTTCAAAGAGGTGTTATTGTTACTTCAGATATCATTGTTTGGAAATAATTTGTATGTAATTATTGTACGCATCTTAAGCTAATATATGTAAAGCGATTGCTAAATCACTAGAAAATTCTATTCAGTTGTACTATTCTTGTAATTTTTGAGCTCAAAGCTTCTTAAAATTGTGACTATTAACCAGGCTTACTGTAAAGCATTTTCAGTTTATTCTCACATGTCTTTAAATCATTAACTACCTCCCCCTCAAACGTTCATTTAATTGCAATTTTCAGTCAGGGAATAATCCAGAGCACAATGAAACTTTTGCTCTGTTTATCTCTCTTGTTAGGCTACATTATTCTAGATTTGACTCTGTGTGCACACACACATTGTGTGAGTTCTACCTGCTTATTTAATTCAAACAGATTCATATAATACAATAAATTTTTCTTGCAGTCCCCCAAATGCTGTTGAACTTGAAATATTAAATTGAACTCTGATTTTCTGTGGTAATCAATTAGCAATATTTTTGCAGGTAATATTTACATATCAGAGGCTGAGTTTGAATATCTACAACTAAGACTGCTACCTTGCTGTAGCTTCTGAGAATTTCCTGACTGAGGAGTATTTTAAGAAAGACGTTTGCTTTCATATCTTGACAGTTTTCCAACTTGATACATTGATTTGGAGTTTCCTATTAGAATGACTGTCAGAAAACCTCTGGATGTAGAGATGGAATATTGCCTTTGTATACTTTTTGTTATGTTTATTCCATAGATTCAACTTAGGTTTCAGGTTCTTCTGTATTCATCAGTAATGCTGGACAAACAAAGCAACTTGATATTTAGAAATTTATGGTCCAGGTATTTTTATTGTAGTCCGTGTACATGGTTCATTTTGTCGCTTTGCTTTGTTTCAAAGCCTCTTTTACCTGCACTCCAGAAGTTGCTGTTTCTCACCAGGCGAAGGCTGATAGTAGTAGCTGAATTATAATTAATGAGTTAATAGAAAACAAGAACAGAAATAGCATGTGAAAATGATTCCTTATGTGTGAGTCTTCAGTAAAGTATTTGTGTGCCTACTTATGTATGTTTTTCCCTGTGTTTTGGTTGTTTATGTTTGTGTAAATTTTTCTGAATATTTAAATAAGCACCTTGGGGATATTTCAGTTGTTCACATGTTCTTTATATCATAAGGTAAGTCAGTTTTTCAGACTGACTTAGCATTGCGTTTACACCAGCCTGAAACTAGTTCTGCTACTTATTACTGGATAACCGTGGGCAAGTATTTTAACTTTCCTTTGTGTTTAAGTTTTCTTATCTACCAAATGTGGATAATAATAAGAACCTTACATAATTGCTTATGAGGAATAGGCAGGCGAGGTGGCTCACACCCATAATCCTAGCACTCTGGGAGGCCGAGGTGGGAGGATCACTTGAGGTCAGGAGTGGGAGACCAGCCTGAGCAAGAGTGAGATTCTATCTATGCTAAAAATAGAAAAAAATCAGTGGGGTGTGGTAGCACATGCCTATAGTCCCAGCTACTCAGGAGGCTGAGACAGGAGGACCACCTGAGCCCAGGAGTTTGAGGTTACTGTGAGCTATGATGATGCCACTGCACTCTAGATGGGGCAACAGAGTGAGAATCTGTCTAAAAAAGAAAAAAAGAGTTGCTTATAAGGAGTAAGTCTATACATTTATATGTCTGGTATACAGTGAGGGCTGTGCAAGTACCAGCTATAATTTTTGTTATTTCACTTGATGACATTTTCTAAGTGATGGTAGAATTAATGTGGTCTTGCCTGCCTTCTCATTCCCCCTCGTCTTCCCTTTCTTCCTTGGATTCTTCCCCTTCCTCCCCGCCCCAGTGTGCTTATGGTCACACTGCTAGTTGGAGGTAGAGCTAGGATTCAAACCCAGATAGTCTGGCACAAGAACCTGTGTTGTCAATAGTAGACACTACTCTACTGACGAATAGGTATAAAAGTAAAAGATTCTTTGAGATGGAAATGCTTATTTGTCTTTTCACTCTTTGGCTAAGTGACTGACTCTTGCATATTAGTGCTTGCTGGCCTGCACAACTCAAATTTGTACTTCAGCAACATCACAAGTAACTATATATGTTGTGGACCTTTTTTGCCATTCATGAGTGACTGAAATTGATATTTCACCTTTGTGATTTAATGGGCATTTACTGTCTATGCCTCCTAAGGTTGCAATGAGGCTGTTTGGTATATACATAACTGGTAAGTAAATGCTTTTACATCTGAGAGATGTGTGTGTGTGTGTGTGTGTGTCTGTGTGTTATTGTCTTTTTTTTTTTAACATTTCAGTTATGTTTATGAGTTCTACAGGAAAGTGAGGTACTCAATTTTTAAAATACATACATACATATCTTTTTCATGTCCATTCATTCATTCCATTTGGAAAGGGATTTTAGGAATCGAATACCCCCTTCATGGAAACATAATAACATCTAAGGCTTGAATTTATTTAACTGAGAAATCACATCTTGAAATATAAGTAAGCATGTCCTAAAATTAGAAGTAAAAGAGAACTGATAAAATGATTTTCCAGAGGTTCGGGATATAAATAAAGTAAAAAGTCCTTTGCACATTAGAATCCTACTCTCCAAATATATTTAATGTACTTGAAATAGTATGTATTTCTTAGAGCAGAAAGGGCACAAAGAACCAAATTTGAGTGTTCCATTAAATGGAAGTTTAGAGAAAATGATGATCCATTATTATGTGTGGTTTCGGTTTTCCACCTTGATTTATGGAGGTAGAAAGAGAGTAGTAATAGTAAGGAAGTCAGCTCAGTAGAATTACTCAAGCTAGAGCTTCTCTAAGAGGGATACACGAATTCATCAACAAGCCCATAAAACCAGCTATGAAAATCCCGGTTTTTATGTATGTAGAATGCTGATAATATCTGTGACAAGTACTGTTTTGAAAATCAAATTAGAAGTATATAAAGAGTACCTGTCTCATGCTCATCATGTTATTGAATCTGGAGAAAGCCCCATTAAATAGAAGCAGATATTGAGGAAAAAACCCATTGATTGTGGTAAGTTATGGAAAATTTTGAAGTATACTGCCAGTGAGTTTTTGCTAGACGGTGCTATAGCAAAAAACTCAAACTCTCAATGGCATATGATAGCAGGCTTATTGCTTTCTCACAGCCATGTTCACTTTGGTTAGCTACGGTGCAACTCCATGACACATGGCATTCTCATCACCAAGCGAAAAGATCAGCAGTGGAATTGCATGACAACTCTTACAGCTTTTGGTCAGAAGTGGGATATATCATTTCTACTCACATTAATTGTTCTTAGAAGTCACAAGGCCATGCATGATGTCAGTGAAGTGGGTATTGGGGTGTGAATAATTGCAGTGGATAAGTGGGAGCAGTAATATAATCTATAGAAACTCTACTCACATGTAGATAAAGGCAACAGTGATTGTGAAGGAAGTAACGGAAGTCTACATTTTATCTTTTATGGTAAAGGCCATAATAGGATTATTCTATCAGGAAATGTATAAATATTCATCTTAAAAGAGCCTAAACTTTAAGAAATACACACTGTAATATTTAGGAATAAAGGGATATAATATTTGCAATTTATTCTCAAATGGTTCAGAAAAAATAGTTGTGTATGTGTATATATATTTGTGTGTGCACATGTATGTGTGTAAAAATATTTGTGTATATACATATATATTTGTGGGTGTATAGAGGAAAGAAGGGAGGGTGAGCGTGTATGATTGCACATGTGTGAATAGAGCAAATAATAATTTATAAATTTTGACAAAGAGAATAAAGGAGTTCTTTGTACTATTCTTAAAACCTTTCTGTAAGTTCAAAATTAAATTATAATAAAATCTTAACACAAAAAAGCCCATTCCAAAGAAAAAACACCACCTCTCTTCTTTATCTCCCCAACCTCTGGGACCCCTTTCACATACCTAGAAGTTTTGAGATAACGCAGGATATATGGGGAATAGCCATGGATTTGGGAATGAATGAAAGATCAAAGATGTGAACAACATTTAGGGAGCAGCGTTGAATAAATAGTACCATCCCTTTTTCAGTGACCTTTGCCAAAGTATTTAACCTTTTTGCACCTCAGGTTCTTCCCTTGAGGATATTAATAGTACCTGCCTTGTAAGGTTCTGCTTCGTAGGGTTAGTATACATAAAGCACCTACAGCAGTGCCTGGGTCATAATTCACATTCATTTCACATCAGCTGTTGTTATCGTAGTTACTGGGGCAAGCCTCCCCCAGCAGTCCTTTGCTTCTTAAAGGTTGACATATCTACTCTAAATAAGTACCATTTATTCCTAGAATATATACGATACCCTTTAACTGAGTTTTTGTGCGTGTGTGTGTGTGTGTGTGTGTGTATGTGTGTGTGTATTCTTCATTTCTCCATAGTCTGAATTGGTTTAATCAGGCAGGTTTTATTTTCTTAATATCTAGCTTATATGAGAGGATTGGCCTTATTTTTGGAGAGAGGTTAATAAATTGGAACAGTAAGCACTTTGAGGTCTCCTGCCTTCTAAACTGGGGTGATATAGTAGAGATAGCAAATGGATATTGGGAACAGGGAACCGGTTTTGGAGGGTGAGGTGGGGAAAGGGCTGGTATAATAAGTATATAAAGTTTTCTTTTTTTTTTTTTTGAGACAGAGTCTCACTCTGTCTCCTGGGCTAGAGTGCGGTGGTGTCATCATGTCTGACAGCAACCTCAACCTCCTGGGCTCAAGCGATCCTCATTCCTCAGCCTCTGGAGTAGCTGGGAGGGACTATAGGCATGTGCCACCACACCCAGCTAATTTTTACCATTTTTCATAGAGACAGGGTCGCACTCTTGCTCAGGCTGGCCTCGAACTCCTGAGTTCAAGGGATCCTCCTGCCTTGGCCTCCCAGAGTGCTAGGATTACAGGCCTGAGCCACCGTGCCTGGCCTAGATGAAGTTTTCAAAGACAAGTTCTGCCTTGTTCAAAATTTCCCCTAAGTCCTGACATGGTACTTAAAAAGGTGACACGTTTTTCTAGCTTCAGTTTGATAGTTTATTTGCTGTGCTTTAGAAGCTTGGTTATAAAGGAGAAGATCCATATTGCACATTATTTATTCAGAAGCAATAATAATTTCATTGTTTGTTAAATGTGCCTCTTTTATTTCACACTGATGTGGAGATTAACACAGTTTTCATTTTGTCTGGTTACCTTATATTAGAAACGTCATGACACCCTTTTGTGATGTCTCTGGTCCAAGTCTTTAATATGTTTTTCTTCTGTAGTGCGATTGTGCTCTGATCGGATCAGCCTCATCAAGGAGTGTATTTCCCAGTCCCCCACGTGCTACAAACAATCCGCCAAGCTTCTGGGCCTTGCTGAGCTGCTGAGGGTTGCAGGTAAGTCTTTTGAATACTAAACTGCAGAATAAGGTCTCTGTGTTATTCTTGACATCATCCTAGGTGAATAGCATAATGTGTCCTTACAGGTATCAGAAGAGCATCCTTAGACAAGGATTAGTCTTTTTCTAGAAAGAGCATGTTATAAAAACGTGTATCTATATATTGAGCTGCTGGGACCATCTATCCATTAAATGAAGACAGGCTCATTCAGGATGTCGCAAAGTGGTTTTGAGATCAGGAGCAGAAGTCAGTGTTGCCATTTGTAACCAGAAAGATCGACTATAGAACAAGCCAGCCTTACCAGTTACCTCCAGTGTCCAAATTTGGTTTTGTATTTTCAAACCTGAGCAATTTGTTAAGAAAATTTTGTGCATTCACTGTTTGGTGGTGGTTTCACATACTTTATCTCATTTAATCTTCTTATAAATGGTGACAGTGATGGTATGCTTCTCATTTTAAAAGGGAAATTGAGAATCAAAAAAGTTAAATATCTTGCTCAGCAGGGTTAAATAGCAGATGCTGCCTTTCAAGGAAACTCTTTTTGACTCTGCATTTAGTGTTTCTTTAACCACACTGTTCTGCTTACCAGAGTCTTTTAATATTTAGTTTTGTATTTGGATATGTTTTGTATGCTGATCTCTACAAAACAGTTGTTGGTCATTTTGTTCCATAAGCAATGGTTTGAAGTTGTATTAGTCTAAGTCACATATTATAGGCACAAAAGTAAAGGGGATTTATGTTTATATTTTTAGCTTTGAAAGATATAGATACATTTAGTATATTTAGTGGATGCACATGTTAATGTTTTAAAATTCTAATGTGTAGGACTCTTATTCTTAAGGTCTCTAGTTTTAGTAAACGTTTGTGTGTTAGTAGTTGTTTTCTAGTTTGTGTGAAGGCATAGCATTCGCTTCTTTGCCTTTAGACTTGCAACAGACTTGGAAAGGTGAAGGGACTGTGATCAGGGCCAATTATCCACTGAGAGGCATCTGGGACAACTGGAGAGAACATTGGGTGTGGAGTTAGAAGACGAGTCCAAGTCCTGAGTCTGCCATGCATTTGCTAAATTACTTTAGCTCCATTTTCTACATTTGGAAAATCTGAATTATATCCCCTTTCTTCACCTACCAAGAGATAGAGACCCGAATGCTTGTGAAAGCACCCTGTAAACTTTGAAGCACCCTGCTCATCAGGGAAGAATTTCATGAGGATCCAATTCACAGAAGCTAGCCAAGCAGATTAAAGATGCCGTCTACATTTCCATGTTCCTGCTAGGATTAATTTCCTTTTTTGTCTTTGTGACATGTTGACATATTAATAGAAGTACCAGTGGCCCTGGCAACCTACTTGAATTTTTAACTGGAAGAACATTGTTTCCATCGAAAATTCGTATAGAATTCTTCCCATATGCTACAGAGCACCATATGTAGAACACATGGTATTTAGACCATTTCTTTAATGCAGCTATTTTAGTTCTAATATTTGGGACCATCTCAATTTTGCCACATTCCAGTTCACAAACTCTAATGTGGAATCATATTACAACTTAGTGCAGTTTCATCAACAGATAAGGCTAGTATCTACATTTCATTCAGCATATTTTTATTGTGAGCCACCTGCGTGTACATAATGAAAATAGCTAATGAGTATCGATGATTCCTATGTGGCAGTGCCCTTACTGTTTTTACATATTGACTCTCACTGTGCACAACATCCTCTCGTTTGCCACATTTTACAGTAGAGGAAGTAGAAAAGCAGATAAAGTAATACTACTCTGGTGGGTACTATGGATACAAAGTTCTGTTACACATACCTGCTGTGCTCTGAGAATTTAGAATTTTAGAGGGCTGAGGAAACAAACAATTATAGTGTAACACAGGATATGACGGTAGTACATGACTTCTGTAAGCAAGTATTAGAGAACAGAAAGAAAGGCAAGGCTAATTTTTGCCCTGGGTGTTAAGAAAAGTATCACCAAGCAGATGACCTTTACCTTCTAGAGTGTTCTAGTTATCTGTTGCTGCTTTACAAGCCACCTAAAAAATTAATGGCTTACAAAACAACCATTTTTTTATTTCTCCCAATTCTGGAGATTGACTGAGCTCAGCTAGGCATTTCAGGGTCTTTTACAAAATTGCAGTCAGATAGTGGCTAGGGTTGGGCTCATCTTTTGATGAGCAGCATTTGGGCTGCTTTACTCACACACCTGGGCACCTGGGATGGTAAGAGTTAAATAGCTGGGGGCTGGAATAGTTAGGGCTCTACAGGTATCTCTTCTCCATGTCCTTTCTCCTTGTGATCTTACCAAATGATGACCTCAGAATACCCGGATTTCTTTCATGGTAGCAGAATGTTTCCAGAGTCCATGTCCCAAGACAAAGCAACAAAGTTCTTGAAGGCATTTTTTAATCAAGTCTTGATATTCGGGCAGCTTCATTTCCATTGTATTTTATTCATGGAGGCGGTCACACATGCCCTCCCAAATTTAAGGCAAATGTTATAGACTGCACCTGAAGGATTGGCTGGGGCTAGAGGACCTACTTGTAACATAGCTTATTCACATGGCTGTTGGCAGGAGGCCTCAGTTCCTGGCCAGGTGGAACTCTCCACAGAGCTGCTTGAATGACCTCTCAACGTGGCAGCTGGTTTCTCTTAGAGCAGTCGATCCACAGAGAGCAAGTAGGAAGCTGTATTGCCTTTTAAAATCTGGTCTTGGAAGTCACACACCGTCATTTCCATTTTATGATTTGTTAGAAGTAAATCAGTAAGACCAGCCTACACACAAAAGGAGGGGCATTAAGCTCCATCTTTAAAAAGGAGTATCAGAGAATTTATTGCCATGCTTTAAATTGTATTTTGGATGCTCAAAGCCTTGTCATGCTACCATTAACTTTTCTTCTTCACACTAAACATCTGCATCTTTAGTAGATTTCTAGTCTGGCCACACTCCTGGCTGTTCCCTAAGAACTTTATTTATTTTTGTTTGTTTTTGATATTTTTCTAAACATTATTTCAAGTCTATTTTTGGTTATATTTTTCCTTTTAACCATCTGTTCAGATTGGAACTGGAATTAAAAGCAGTTAAAAAGTTAAATAACTTTGAACTTCAAGGTGACTGACACGTCTTCATGTAGAAGTTTGCATTAATGACAATAATAGTTCTCATTTTATGTTTTCATACTTATTTCTTTCTTATTGTGTCCCTTATAGCAGAAGTTTGAATTTTGTTTTGAAAGTGAGGCAACAGAAATGGTGAAAAGTAATGTATTAAAGATTCCACGGTTAAGACGTTTTACCTTAAAATCTTGACTCTTATCCTATGTTTCCACCTTTTCTTGACATCGTATAATGGCATCGTGCCCTATCGTCCTTCATTTCATTCACCAGACTTTTGCATCTGGTTGTTCTCACCGAAGTTCATCAGATTTTACCACATTTCTTGATTTGAGATCAGATGATAATGTAAGAAAAAGGGATGCATCGAGAAGAAGAGGTTATACATCAGACACCGAGTATTCAGATACCCGGTCTGTTGGTCGTGGTTCAACCAGAAAGCAGAAGCTGTAGTAGATATGCATATGAAGAGCTTTATTACTGGGAATTGGCTTTCCCTGCTATATTGGCTAAGCACGTCTGAAATTCACGGGGCAGTCAGTGAGGAAGAGAAGATCAGCAGCAGCGTGGAACTCCGTGGGCTCGGAGCCCGCAGACAGAATCCCGCCCCACCCCTTTCCCTTTCTCTCTCTCTGTTTCTGGAAAGCCTGGCCTCCTTAAAGCCTTCCCTGTGTTCTTCCTCAGGCCGACCAAGGGTGATAAGCACCCTTACTAGATAAGCACCCTTACTTAAAGTCAGCTGAGTAGGGGCTTTAGTTACATCTGCAAAATATCTTCACAACAATACCTAGATTAGTGCTTGTAGCCTAGGCAACTTACATATGAAAAAATAATCATACCTAGCCCTTTCATTTTTGATTTAGTGGGTTTTTTTGTTTGTTTGTTTTTTGGTTTTTTGTTTTTCTTGAGACGTGATCTCTCTCTGTCACCCAGGCTGGAGTGCAGTGGCATCCTGATAGCTCACTGCAACCTCAAACTCCCAGGCTCAACCAATTCTTCTGCCTCAGCCTCCTGAGTAGCTAGGACTACAGTTGGTGTGCCACCATGCCTGGCTAATGTTTTTTTATTTTTTGTAGAGATGTGATCTTGCTATGTTGCTCAGGATGGTCTCTAACTCCTGGCCTCAAGTGATTCTTCCACCTTGGCCTCCCAAAGTGCTATAATTACAGGTGTGAGCCATTGCACTTAGCCAATTTACTGTATTCTGAAAAAATGCAAGCATTTCAGTATTTCAAGGCTTTATATTAAGTGAAGTAGGTGCATTTATTACAGAGAAACTTTTATATATTGTTCCATTTCCAGTATTTTATGTTAGTGTTACTAAGACATGAGTGTATTTTAATAAGATTATGAATAATAGTGTTACACTATCTCTTTTTCAAGAATCTTTTTAAGACTTAATTGGGTCAGTATTTGCCTTGGATTTTATAATATTTAAACCTCTGAAGCACAGAAAGAAAATTGATAGGGACATATTTTAAAAGTTTTATTCAGCCCTTTCTGTGATACATTTACTTTTTTTTTTCCCAAACCATACTATAGCTTAGAAAATTAAGGGCTGTATACATATTATCTTTTTTTCCTGGAAATATTAGAGATAATTTTAAAGCTTCATTACTTCCTTAAAATATAAAAGATTTTTTATTTTTCTTTTTAGCCTACATATCCAAATAATACTGTATTTATATTATAACTTTGAATTCTTTGTCTTATAATTGTGCGGACTAAAATAAAATCCTAAGCCCTCCGCTCACTCAACAGACTCCCTCTTGGCCAACGGGACCCCAGATAAACCTTAAACGGGTTTTGGCCATGAAAGGAAGAGAGGTTGGACACACCTTGTCATACCCTCTCCCTTTTAGAGTTTGAATACAACAACTGACCAGCATTAATGTGAAAATGGAGATCATAAGACTGACAAAACAGAGATCATAAGACTGACAAAACTGACTGGTGACAATAAGATATTAAATTATTGGCAGGACCTAAGGCCATGCAAGGCAAAGGTTAAATCATTACCTGCAGGCCGTGCATTTGCTTAACAGATCATTTTAGTCTGTATATTGTGACTTGTCTCTGATTAATGGACTTCCTTATCTTAAAACTTTCCAAGCCTTTAGACAAAGCTTGCTTTCGTTAACCAATTACAAATTAAAGAATCTTTGAAGGTGCCTATAACCTATAGGTAACTGCTCCCCTTCGAGCTGTCCAGCTTTTTCAGGCCCAATTAATGTTTACCTTCCATGTATTGATTTGTGATTTTTACCTGTAATTCATGTCTCCATGAACGTATAAATCTAAACTGTAACCCATCTACCTTGGGCACATTTTTCCAAGACCTCTTGAGACTATGCTCCCTGAGCCATTGTGCACATACTCAGCTCAGAATAAACCTCCTTAAATTATTTTATAGGGTTCAGGTTATTTTTTCCATTAACAATTGAAGATAGCATTATGAACTGAATCTACACCCATTTCATTGAAATATACGGCCATGCACTGCATAACACCACTTCGGTTAACAACAAACCGAATATATTGTACAGCAGTGATCCCATGAGATTACAATGGAGCTAAAAAATTCCTATCGCCTAGTGATGTCATAGCATAATGTTTTAGCACAATGCATTACTCACATGTTTTTGGTTATGCTGGTGTAAACCTGTGCCACCAGTGGTATAAAAGTATAGCACATATAATCACATACAGGACATAATACCTGATAATGATAATAAACCACTATTATGGGTTTATGTATTTACTATACATTTTATTGTTATTTTAGAGTATACTCATCCTACTTCTAAAACAAGTTAACTGTAAAGTAGCCTCAGGCAGGGCCTTGAGGAGGTGTTCCAGAAGAAGGCCTTGTTATTGTCGTTGACTTGACAGAGAGGAATGTTACTGCCCCTGAAGACCTTCCCATGGGAAGAGATTTGGAGGTGGAAGACAGTGACATTGATGACCCTGACCCTGTGTATGCTGAGGCCGATGTGTATGATTGTGTCTTAGTTTTTAACAAAAAAGTTTTAAAAAATTGTTTTTAATAGAAAAAAAGCTTATAGAATAAGATTTAAAGAAGATTTTTGTACAGCTGTACAATGTTTGTGTTTTAAGCTGAGTGTTTTTACAAAAGAGACAAAAAGTTAAAAAATAAAAATTGTATAATGTAAAAAAGTTACAGTAAGCTAAGGTTAATTTATTATTAAAGAAAGAAAAATATTTCAAGTGAATTTCATGCAGCCTAAGTGTATAGTGACTATAACATCTACAGTAGTGGTGACCAGATACCTAGTGTGGGGGATTCTGGCTAAACTGATGTAGCAGGATTTTTGCTGAAACTGGACTCTTGAGGGTGTGCTCAAGGATCAGGTGTAGTAGGCCTAGTCAGGCTTAGAGGATGCCATCTAGAATTTGTTCAAGGAGATAGTCTTTTTCAGTGCTCTGGACAGCACTTATATTCTAGTTTCTAAATACTAGTTGACTTTTTAAGGTCAGAAATATTTTTGCTTCATTGTCTTCATCCATTCACTCAATCTACTAGTCATTATTTCTTAAGCCTTTTATAACCTGCTTTCTTTTTGAAGCATATTTTTTTTTCTTTTTCCCTTGCCATAGCAGTACCAAGACTTTTCTGTAGAGCTATGAACTAATCTCATTTTGGACTTTCCGATTTGAGTATTTTAGTTAAGAACTGATATTATCATTGATCTCTCAGGAAACTGAGGGCTAATTTCATGCTTAATAAGTAAATCGATTAGAAGATAAGGGGATTTAAAAAAATAAGGAGATTAAAAGGTCAAAGTTGCCATGACCTTTTGTCCTCTGATCATTTAAAACCAGTTTAATCTCTGTGTTTTATTTTTGAATTAATTTGAAAAACAGTTTTAATGAATTTTTTTTATTCAATTGATGCTGCCATAATCATTAAGTCATGCGCATGTGCTTATAGGTGAAGATCCAGAAGAAAGGCGTGGACAGGTTCTAATCCTTTTAGTTGAACAAGCCCTTCGTTTCCATGACTACAAAGCAGCCAACATGCATTGTCAGGAGCTGATGGCCACAGGTGAGTAGACAACTTATTTTAACACTTTGTTCCTGTCCTCTTTACATGATGAGTAATGGAAAAGGTCTGTTCTAAAATCAATTGACCTGATTGGTAAGCTGGCCACATTTAGGCTTGAAATGCATAAGTGTATGCTGTATACATGTGTATGTGTGTGTGTGTGTGTGTGTGTGTGTGTGTGTGTGTGTGTGTATATTTTTGTTGTTGTTGTTGTTAGAGACTAGGTCTCTGCTGCCCAGCCTGAAATACAGTGGCATGATCATAGCTTACTGCAGCCTTGAATTCCTGGGCTCAAGTGATCCTCCTTCCTCAGCCTCTCGAGTAGCTGGGACTATAGCCTTCTGTCACCATACCCAGCTGATTGTTCTTCTTTTTTTAGAGATGGGGTCTCACTGTGTTGCCCAGGCTGGTCTCAAACTCCTAGTCTCAATTGATCTTCCCACGTCAGTCTCCTGAGTCACTGGGATTACAAGTGTGAGCTACCATATCCGGCCTTGCTTATATATTAATATACATATTTTAATGGGCTTAGAACATTATACTATTTTATTTCAGATTTTAGATGCTTTCCATTCCCTATTAAAAACATGCTCACAATTGAAAAACATTTTTATGTAAAATATTTTAATGCCATTTCATGTATTATATAAAAGAAAATTAAAAAAATTTTTGAAGTACAGTACTTATAATTTGTAACTATATAGTATTTCTACTCTTTAATTTTTTTTTTTTAAGGTAATAGTGCTTTTCAAACTACTATTGAGAAATTGGGAAGTAGTTTGTAACTCTAAAATCTTCCACATTGAAATTCAAATTGAAGTCTCCAGAGGATAAGCAGATTTTATTGTGGAATAATTTCTCATTTAAAGAATGTATTTTACCTGGGCCCAGTGGCATGTGCCTGTGGTACTAGCTACTTGGGAGGTTGAGGCAGGAAGATTCCTTGAGCCCAGGAGTTTGATTCCCCTTGGGCAACAACATACTGAGACCCCGTCTCTTGGCGGGGGCGGGGAACAAAGAACACATTCTCTAGTGGGATAGGAGCTGATGTTGTCTTATCATGGGCTCTGTACTAAATGGTCTGCTTTTTGTGGCTCTGCCTGAATATGTGACAGCCCAAATACGAAAGCTCAAGCACATTTTTTTACCCACTGTTGGAACATTAATAATGTGTGCTTCAAACACAGTGCTTCACTTCATGATCACTCATGGAGCTGTGCATGGTGATTCGTGCACTTTTTGGATGTATACTGTTAAAAAATTATTCTGACACTTGTTAACAGTAAGGGAGACTTTATTCAGGACTATTGTGAAAGGCATCAAGACTATTGGAAGAGGGAAGAGAAATTGGTCTCAATTCCGAATACAACAAGGACAAGTGGCCATTTATAGCCAGTGAGCATACTGAGGGGGTTGGTGGCTGGAAAATTACTAAGAGAAGACATCAAAAGGTAGGGGGATTCTTGCTACACTGATTTAATAAGATCCTTGCTGAAAGCAGGCCAGGGTGATCAGATATTAAAGGTAAGGGATGAGGAATTTGATAAGATATTGAGGATGATCAGATATTGAGGTCATGGGGATTCTGGCTAAACTGGCTTACCAGGATTCTTTCTAGAACTGGAGAGTGCAGGTCAAACAAGATGGGAGGAGCCAAGGTTGAGACTAGTTGAGAAGAGGTTCAGAGTAGCCTGACTAAAGGTTTGGTCAAGGAGAGAATCTTTGGCAATACATCTACGAAAAGATTTAAAACCCTGGAAAAATACTTCACAACCTCAGTGTTAGAAAATTGGTTTCATAAAAAAGCTGTGTTCTATAATATTAACCAAGTAATTTTGCAACATTAAGTTTAGAATAATTATGTTTTTCTGTGAAAATGTATTAATCTAAAATTGTTTATTCAGAGGGCTTTGCAATGATTTTGTTCCTGTAAGGGTAGTACCTGAATTAATTTTTATTTTACATATTTAGAAAAATTATTCTGGACCAAAGCCTTTGTACTTAGGCTAAAAAAGACCTACTTTCAAGTTAGAACTCCTTCAAATAAGAATCAAAGTATATTTTAAGAATTCATAGTATAATGTGCAGGAAAAAGATCTCTCTTGGGAGTTGGGGGCTGATTCTGTTTTGTCACTGTTCTTGGATGTCTGTCTTCTCCTATAAAGTGAATGATTCCATGCAGGTCTTTATCATAATGTCTCTTTTCTAGCACTTTGCATTGTACAATGTGTTTAAATATATATATATATATATATATATTTCAAAACATTAAGGGTGTACACACGTTTTTGGTTACGTGGATCGCTTCTGTCATACTGAGTCATGGCTATAGGCATGCCCATCATCCACATAGTGTTCATTGTACCCATTAGGTAGGTTTTTGTCCCTCCCCTCCCCTCCTCTCCCTACAATGTGCTTTTAAACACAAATGTTACCTAATCCTTTCAACAATCCAAGAGAAAAGTGTTATTGTCCCTTTGCGGTAGTAAAGGAATTGCGGTACTTAGAGCTTTTTCAAGCTCACGCAAGTGCTAAGTAGCAGGGATGGACCATACCCTCAAATCTTCTGAATTCAGATAGCAACCTTTTTACTCAACATCAAAGCTTATAGATTATTTGTATCTATTGCCAGTTAATTTAAAATTTAACAGAGTTTGTCAGAATCACTTGTCTGGAGTAGAACTGAACTCTCTGGATAATAAACCAGCCTAATCTTCCTTTTCTATCTTAGATTCTTTTTGTTTTTCTGCTTATATTATAATGTATCAATAATCACCATGATTTTCCTGTGGTGTCGCAAGACCTGAGCAGGAAGCCATTGCATTTCTCATCTTAGATCAAATATTTTTCTCCTTCTGGGAATCAGTTATTTTTCTTCTTGCCAATTTTGCAGGTTATCCTAAAAGTTGGGATGTTTGTAGCCAGTTAGGACAATCAGAAGGTTACCAGGACTTGACCACTCGTCAAGAGCTCATGGCTTTTGCTCTGACACATTGCCCTCCTAGCAGCATTGAACTTCTTTTGGCAGCTAGCAGCTCTCTGCAGACGGAAGTAAGTGCTCCAGATAAAAGAAATCCTGAACTGTATGAAGTGCATTTTGTCGGGTGTGTGGATCTGAGATATGTGTGTGTTTTTTAATAGTGTGAGAATTTTAATTTATGGACGAAAAATAGGTTGTAATTTACGTGAAAAGGGGTTTGAAAATATTAGGATGTAAAATACTGTTGTTGGTGTTATTACAGTAAGAATACAACATATTACAGTCAAGAATAAAACATGAGAAATGGTTATACAAAATATATCTGAAACCATATGAGTTAAAGCCAGCGGAGGCACCATTGCCTTAGGGAAGAGTCCTGGGGAAATAGGGGATAGAGGTGGGCTTTGGTTACAGATAGGCTGAATTTCCTAAAATTCACAGGCTAGATCTGCATAGGAGAGGATAGTGCCCTTGTTGAAAAACACTGTTAAATATTGAGGAGATTCTGGAATTTATGTTTTCGTCTCAGAGTCACTCATTACATTGTTTACCAGGGTTTTCACACTTGATTCCCGCCTCTGAAACTGTTTCCTGCTTGTGAAGCTGTTCAGGAAGTTCTGAAGTAAGCCTATTGCTAAAAACTGTTCATTATGAAATAACATTTGTTTTTTTTTTTTTTTTGCACAGTCAACAGGTTTATGAAATAACATTTTTTTCCTCAAAAGAGTACTTACTAAATTTCAAGTCTGCCTTGTAAAGAGAGGCAAATTTAAAGACACAACTCCTTTATAATATAGCCTGTTCTTCTTTCAGATTCTTTATCAAAGAGTGAATTTCCAGATCCAGCCTGAAGGAGGGGAAAATATCAGTGTTTCACCGTTAGTCAGCAAAATGGTACAAGAGGTAAGTTAAGATGAGGGAGAGGAGAGTTTGAAAAGTGGCTGAGTGGACTGAGAGGTCACGTGACCTCATGTATAAGAGGAGTTTTGTGTATGTGTAGAGACTGCTTTTCTTGTCGGTTTTGTGTGTGTGTGTGTGTGTGTGTGTGTGTGTGTGTGTGTGTGTGTGTTTATGTGTGAAATACAACATTCATATAGAAAAGTATAGAAAACAAAAATTTTCAGCTAAATAGATTATCACAAAGAAAACACCCATGAAACCACCTGACAGGTAAAGGAACAGTACCTGACCAGCCTTCGAAGTCCCCCAGACCCTCTCCCAATTTAATACCTAACTCTTCTCTCTCCTTCAGCGATCACCACTGTCCTGACTAACCCTGATAACCAGATGCTTGTGATTTTTTGTTCTCGTTTTAAATAATTGTAATATCTACCATATACACATACTCTAATATGATAGCTTAATTTTACCTGTTTTTGTACTTTTTAGAAATAGTTATGCTCAATATTATGTTTTTAAGATTCATCCAGGATATAACATGTCACTGTCGTTTATTCATTTTTATTGCCGTGTAGGAATCAATTGTTGTATATATACATTATAGTTTATCCATTCTGAAATTGACATTGGTTTATTTTAAATTTGGGGTACTAAAAATAAAGCTATCTTTGTACATGTCTCTAGTGCACATGAACTTTTTTTTTTTTTTAAGACATTTTCTTGTTCTGTTGCCCAGGCTAGAGTGCAGTGGCATCGTCATAGTTCATATCAACCTCAAACTCCTGGGCTCAAGCGATCCTCCTGCCTCAGCCTCCTGAGTAGCTGGGACTATAGGTGCATACTACCATGCCTGTTTAATATTTTCTATTTTTGGTAGAAATGGAGTCTCACTCTTGCTCAGGCTGGTCTTGAACTCCTGAGCTCAAGTGATCCTCCTGCCTTGGCCTCTGAGAGTGCTAGGATTATAGGCCTGAGCCACCATGCCTGGCCTCGGACATACATTTTTCTCAGGCTTATACCTAGTACTGGAAGTGTATGTTGTCAGATATGTTCAACCTAAATAGATAATGCCAAATGATTTTCCAAAGTGATTTTTGCCAATTACACTTTCAAACACTAGTGTGTGGGATTGCCAGTTACTCTAATCCAGTATCTTGGTATTGTTAGCTTTCTAAATTTTACCTGTTCTCTTAAGTGTTTAGTGATACCTAATTATGATTTGGATTTACATTTTTATGATTACTGATGAAATGGCATTATCTCAGGAGAGATCTCAGGAGGATCTCTTTTGTGAGGTACCTGTTCAATTCTTTTGCTCATTTTTCTGTTGGGTTTTTGTTCTTTTCCCTTTCTTTATTGAGATTTTTATGAATAAAAATTATCTGAGCCAATTAAGTATGTGTGTGTTTCAGAATAGTCTATATTGGGAGAGAAAGAAGGAAGTATATGCCCCCTGACACCTGTCTTCTTGGTGAATGTTTGCTCAATGGGATTTAACTCTTCATGACTATAGCAACATTGAATTGGCATTTTTTACATCAAAGACAATAGCCCAGTTTCTGACTTTCTGACATTCTAGCTGGATAAATTAAGAGGTGACGATTCTCTTTATAGATTGGCTTTCCATAGGATTCTGTCAGATGGTAAGCTTTACTTTCACAGTGTAAAATATTATTTCTTTTTCACTTTTTTGGAAGACACCTATTGTGATAAGTGAGCTGCACTAACCTTTATTTATTTATTTATTAAGTTGGCTGTATCCATCCTAACAAACTTTTTAGTGTTTGTGTACTGTACAGTTACTTTTAGAACTTTGGTACAAAGCTTCAGCTGTGGAATCGGTTCATGGAGTTAGGGCATAGCTTTTGTCCAGAGTGGAATATGTAAAATTACCCCATTTCCACAACTCTTTCTTAGATATTAAAATTCAATATGGCAAACATATCAAGTATATGTGTGTATCCCCAGTTTAGTGCTAAGTGATCTAATAATCTCAAAGACGTCTGTAATGTGACTTTTTGCCCTTACGGAGTTTCTGCCTATTCCTCCTCCAGTGGTGACTCTAGGACAGCACTGACCTTAGGGAAGGGAAATATTCCATACCTGCACCATCCAGTATTGTAGCCGCTAGTGACATATAGGTATTGGGCACTTGAAATATGGCTAGTGCAACTAAGGGATCACATTTTTAATTTTGTTTAATTTTAATTAATTTAAATGTAAATAGCCATATGAAACTACTGGCTACCAGATTGGACATCACAGCTCTAGAAGATCCGACATTCAGTGGAGGATTGTGTTTGGCCACCAACACAGTAGAGAGAGGACTTTTGTTTCATTGAACCCTCTTCAGATGGAAGCTGTAGCATCTTCTAGGGGCCTAGAATGGTGTGGATACGTTTTGGCCTTTGGCATGCCTTGTAGTTGTACTGATAAATAACTATTTTCCCTCATCAAATGTGAAAACACATTACATTCTATCGTATTTTCTCCATGGGATTCAGAGCAGTTCTTATATTAGCCAGTGGTCACGAAATGGATATTAGGAAGAGTTGTCTTTCAACTCTTGAAAAGTAGGTTGAAGACTTACTTTTCATGAGATCTTTACCCCAAGTTTTGTACCTTTTGAACCTCTGATCCCTCCCCCACCTGACCAGTCACATCCCCCACTCTGCCCTTCTCCAGCATCATCCCTTGCCGTGTCTTCCAAACACGTGCTCTGTCCAGTAGTGGAGAACTCACCGCCATTCTTCAGGTAGGCTCGTTCACACCCTTGGTGTTAGAGTTTTCTCTCTGCCTGTACTACACCTCTTCTGTTTTGCTCTCATGCATCTCTCGTATCCCTTCCATCTGAAGTATTTGCTTTGTGAAGCTTTCCTAGAGTCCTTTAATTGCTACCTCCTTTATGGTCCCTAAGCATTCTTAGATCATTCTGTCCCAGCACTTTATGGTATGGTTTGGTATCATATGGTAACCGGAAATATGTCGATTAACTTTGTGCCCCCTTCATAGAGTGCTTCTCGCATAGTGAATGCCTCCTTAATGCTTGATAAGGCTCAGCTGGAAACACCTACTGCTCAATGATTAGTCACTGGTAAAAACAAATTAGGAAGTAGAGTTTAGCCTAAAAATACAAGGAATTTCTCATTTCATTCATGTATGTGCTGTGGTGGCTATTGAGGTCATGTCATATCTTGGCCAGTGTGAAGGGTGTGCCATTTCTGTATTCAGTATAGAACTGCAATGTGTTTCTGCCGAGCCCAGCTCCGTGAACTTACTCTGAATCTCCATCCTTCTTCATAAAATCCATGAAAAGCCTTTTGTCGGTTTTCTATTTGGGTTTTCTATTTTCTGTTTCTACAATGAATTTGAAAGTCAGCCTGCCCCCTTAGTGGCTTCTTTGGAGTGGGCCATGCTGTGGTACTGCAAGTGGGCACATATTGCCCTATTAAAATCTCATCAGTAGGTGAAGAAGACCACCAGAAGTCCTCTACATGTTCCACTTAGCAAGGAAAAGGAATTCTTCCAAAATGATTGTATTTTGCTGTTTTTTTAAAGCTCCTTAAAAGCTTTCTTGTCTTTCTTTATCCCCTTTCAGCATGTTGTAACAGATCTAGGTCTCATGAAGTGCTAATGCAAACCCTCAATGAACACATCGTGACTGTGATTCATGAGGCACATTTCAGACTATTATAGCTACTATTATTAGATTAAAATATAGTGTTTAGCTAAAAGATGCCAGTATTACATATTAACAGTAGATATAATAACCACATTAAATACATTAAATTATAATTCATGAATGAGAGATGACTTTGTGTGTAATCTACTTAATACTTAAGACTTTCATTACTTCACTTGTGAAAATAATGATTTTTATTTATATATTCAAGCAAAATAAAGATATAATTGCTGTGCAGTTGCATTTGCATTAGTGCAAGTGGAGGCTACAAGTTTGAAGATATTGCTGTTGTCCCTGTGAACAGGATGTTTGTTTATAAATAGAACAAAATGCATAATTTGTGAATAACTACCAAAATTACGGATTTCCAATTTCTTGTTAATGTTGGTTATTATGCATTTTAGATGGAACAGTATTCCACCACTTAAAGTATATTAACATTTTGTATAGCTAGTATTAGTTATATCATTTAGCCAATGATGTTTTCCCCAGATAAATCTAATTAGAGTTAGAAATAGATTGTATACAAGGTTCCCATTAAAAAATCATTTTCACCATGGGAAAGCTTGTTATGAACATTTTAAGTGGCTACAGATTTATATGACTGGACTAATTAATGTTTAGAATTTGAGCATGGGCTAAGCAGAGAGCTTAGTTTTTGTTTTGCTTACATTGTGGATACAAGTTCTTTATCAAATTTATGATTCGAACATGTTTCTCTCAATGTGTGACTTTGCTTTTTATTTTCTTAATGGTGGCTTTTGAGTGCAAAAGTTTTTAATGTTGTTGAAGTGGTGTTTGTTAATATTTTCTTTTATTGCTTGCATTTTCAATGTTATATCTAAGAAATCTTTGCCTAACCCAAGATGGTGAAGATTTACTCCTGTGCTTTTTTCTCAGAGTTTTATAGTTTTTAGTTCTTAAGTTTATTGGTAAATAAGTAATAAAAAAGCCACTTTTATATGAAATAAGTATAGATTTAAGGGATATTCACATGCAAAAAGATGAATTTAGAACTTTACCTCATACCACACATAAAAGCCCAATAGAATCATATCTATTTTGTTTTCTTTTATGTCTCATGATAGCTTGTTCTTTCTTAATAATTCTAAATTTCATATTTAATATGCACAGAGACACAGATTAATCATTTTGAGGTTTTAAATGAAATAATTTCATTTGAAGTGAATTTTTGTTTCATTTATTGCTGTATTGATTTTTTTTTCCCCATGTGTTTGGAATTTTGGTTTGCAAGCTCATTTTAAGTGATGAAACATCACCCTGCCCCACCTCCCATATCTAAGGATTCTGTAGTTTTTGTGGTTCCTTCTCTCTCTAATCCCTTGGTGCCTTAGTCCAGAACTACATCCTACAGCAGTTTTTCTCATAGCCCCCTTCCCCCTTGTGAGGTTGAGGATATGAGAGTGCAAACATGGAGCCAGTGAGAGGTTTCTCCCACTTGCCTTCGGCCCTGCTTTTGTCCTCCGCCTCCTTAGGCCCACAGCTTGTGTAAATGCGTAGCTCCAGGCGGTGAGCCTGGCTGCAGTTCTCCCTCTTACAGGGGACAGTTCTTCTCTGGAAAGGAACATGGGACAGTCACTGTTGATATCTGAAATCTGAGCTTCAAAATATTGAACTCTTTTGAACTGGGGTGTCTTTTGACTCTTTTTTCTATTCTCAGTATTTTGGAGCATAGTGAATACTAAAACAGGAGTTTACTGCTCCATCCTGACTGGAATTCGTAATGTTTTAATTATAAAAATAATACAAGCTTTTAATAATCCATTACCTGGCATGCTATAACATATTTCTTGAAAGAAAAAAAAATTAGATGTGAAGCATCTATGATAAAATATTAACATTTGTTAACTTTTGATAAAAGTACATGTATATATGTGGTAACTTTCCTTTCTGCTTTTTTTAAAATATAAAAATAATTTAATAAACAATGTATTAATATATAAGTCAAAGACAAAGTTCTCTCTCTTTTTTCCATCTGATCTTTTTATTTACCCATCCCCTGAATCCCACTGCTCAGAGATAAACATTTTTTAACACATTAACTGCCTTGTGAGTTGTATTTAACTCACACTAGTTTTGAGCATGTGGCCTCATGAAACATATGTAACTCACACATCTCTTCACCTTGGATGCCGTGAGAACTGTTTTTCAAGTTGCCTATAACTCACGCACAGAAAACAATTAAAAAATAACAAAATTTTCAAAGTTGTTATTCTATTTTCATAATAAAACACAGTGGCCCCCAGGAAATTTTTTTTTTTTTCTAGTGTGGCAGTCAGTGTGTTAAGTCAGTACTACTATGTGTCATGAAATCTGCCCTTGTCATTTCATGTAGACCTCTATATAATGGCAGGATGGTGTTCTTTGGATGCATGTACTGTGGTTTATTTATCTCTTCCTTTGCTTTTGGACATTTATATTGTGTGCAATTTTTCTCTAGTTTAGACTGAACCGCCCTGAGCATTTTATGTACACATCTGCGCATACACATGCCGGTGTTGCCCTCTGATAAAATGGTAGAAAGGGGTTTCTGTTTTCTTGTGGTTTATCTTTCATAACTTTGTGTAAATGCTTACTTTGTCTTGTTTATTGTAGTGATACCAACACATCACTGAAAATACAGAATATTCTCATTAATTTTGTTATTTTTTGACAATATTGTCTGATTAATGTTCTGTGTGGGAGGTTTCATTCATGGCAATCATGACACGAGTGTTCTAGGTGATAACACCGCACTGACACAATTCAGAACATCTATTTATGCATTCAGTTAGCATGTAGATCTGACCACAGACAGAAATATTCTGCTTATTGTCATGCTTCAGGATAGTATGTTTAGTTAGTTGACAGCTTGATGCTCAGGTGTGTGAATCATATAATTTTGATAGGATTGGTGAATCTACATTACAGATTTCCATTCCTCACAAACGTTAATACCATCTGCCTCTTTTAGCAGGGCTGTTGGAATTCCATGTTTTCTTCTTTCTTTTATCTTCATAATGACCATGCATTTATGATATGTTTGTTTTGTTCTCTGTTATGTTTTACAGTAACTCTTTTAGTAATATGAAATACATTTTTACTTTTTATCTAGATTTGCAATTTAAATCCACTGGCAGAAGACATTTTCTAAAAATAATACATTCAGGTAGCCTATCTCAGTTATAGGGAAATCTGTGGGTGTTAAAAAGTTTCCTTTTACTTTTAAGGAAACATCATATTACTTATCCCTGTAGGGTCTAACATGTACCATACTGAGAGACTTTTCCTGGATTACTTTGGTTTATACTTAGCAATTGTTACATATTCTTGTTTTCTCTCATCTTTTGCCTACTCTGCCTGAGGCCTTCTTTCCTTGCCATTTCACCGGAACAGCTTGTATCTATCTGCATCACCAGTGATGTCTTGTTTCTAAGTTTATGGGTCAAATCTTGTCTTCATTTTCTTTGACCCGTGAGTAGCATTTGACTTGCTTGTTTCAGGGGCAGCCCATTTATCTTCTTTTCCTCAGACCTCGCTGGCTACTTCTTCTCATTGTCCTTGCTGGTTCTTCCCCAATCTCCCCAGTAAATGTTAGATACCCAGGTCTCTCAGTCTTTAAGCCTTTCCTCTGTCCGTACCCATCCCTTAGATGAGCTCACCCATTTTCCTGACTTCAGGTATCAGCTTTGTGCTGATGATTCCCCGCTCTGTAGTTCTAGCCATGACTTCTCTTCTGAGTTCCAGACTTGGATGCACAGGATAAAATTTGCTATAGTAAGTGTTAGGTGGGGGGATGTACTTCAGGTTATTTAAGGATATGTTGGAGAAGGAGTAGTCGTTGAGCGCAACCTGATCTCTGTAATCCTTGCTAGTTTGTGTGTACCACCAGGTCAGTTTACAATAGGCCATCAGGTTTCTCAGAAATTCACCCTTCAATAATATTACCAGACAATAGAGAAAACAACTCTTTAAATACATTGTTCATTATAATAATTGGCCAAAAGAATTTTTTCTGCGAGCCACTTTTGACGCATGGAACTGTCCTTGTTCTTGTGAACCTGTTTGGTAATGATACCTGTTGTTGTAGGATTTGAAAAATATTATTGCTTAGTGAGTTAACCTTTTAGCTACATAACGTACTTGACATTAATGAGATTTCATGTTAAGTTTTATGCTGAGAATTGTTAATTTGGTTTTGGAGTTTAATCTATTTCTGCTGTTATGAACTCTAAATTAATTAGCATATCATTATGATATAAAAAGTGCCAGTGATAATCATTGCAGGGCTAAATTTTGCCTAAGCCCTTTTTTTCTTTTCCCATTATATGAAGTTGAAAGAAAACTATTTTCTTCATTAATGACTCTTGTTACACTATGGTCTTGGTAGACTGCCCCCAAATTAAATGCTGCTTTCATGGTCCAAATGAGTCTTTTATTTTACTTTATCTTTTGTAATTCTCATTAGGGGAAGCACTTATAGAAAATGCTATCATCACATACAGTTCTAAGCATGTGGATTTCATTTATCTTCTGAAACAAACTTTTAAGTTTCATATGTTTAAAATTTTCTATCTTAAGCTAGCCATCCACATAAACAAAAGTAGAGTTTGATTTCATTTTATGAAATTGAATAATTGTTTTATAGGTTGCAATTTTGATATCTTTCAATTAGTTTTATTTACCTCTAAATGAAGTTGTATTCTGCTTAAATGCCATAGTTCTTACCATGTTTATATTTTTATTTCCATACCTGGATTAGTTGATGACTTTAAAATCATTTAACATACCCTCTCAATTATGAAGTAGAATTTTCATAGTCAATGAACAGGGATTGGAAATGTGACAGGAAATCTTATTTGAATAACATTGACCTACTGTAGACACAACATATTAGGCTTTTGAAAATGTTACTTCAAACATTTAAACAGCACAGTAAAACCAGACTTCTCAGACTTATCTATAGATCTAAGCTATAAATTAGAGACTTTTACATACTCGGAGGGTATAGTAATAAAGAAATAGTGTCCCTGCTCTTGAATAGCTTACTGTCTAGTTGGAAAGACAGGCAAAAAAAAATATCATAATATCCATTATAAACATGTGCATATAATAATATGAGTGGATAGAAGATGGATAGTATACTGTCTTAAGATTTTATTTATAGCAAAAATATTACATGTCGGGTAATACTTACAAGAACATCTTTGTGACCTTGGAATAGACAAAGATTTCTTAAATATGATACAAAAAGTATTAATCATAAAGTTACAAGTTGATGAATTAGACAAATTTAAAATGAAGAACTTCTGTAAACCACAAGACATTATTAAGAGAAAGAAATGATAATCTACTGAGTAGTAAAAGCATTCACAATTCATGTATGTAATAAAGAATATGTATCCAGAATATGTAAAGAACTCCTACAAATGAATAAGAAAGATGGACAACCTATAGAAGAATGGGTAAAAGACCCAAAGAGACAATTCACAAAAGAGGATATTCAAATGTCCAAAAATATCCAAAAAGGTTTTCAACTGTATTAGTCACTGGAGAGGTGCAAATTAAAACCACAAAGATATACCATCACATAATTACTAGAATTGCTCCCAAAAAGACAGGAAGTGCCTTGCATTGGCACATATGTGGAGTGACCAGTAGTCTTATAATTGCTGGTTAGAGTGTAAATTGCTATAACCACTTTAGAAAATGGCACTATTTACTAAATCTGGACATATGCGTACTCCATACTTTAGCAATTTCACTAGTTATATACCCAGAAATTCATAATATGTTCACCAAAAGATAATTACCAACATGTTCGGGGGCAGCACTATTGGTATTAGCTCCAAACTAGAGACCATCGCAATGCTCATCAATAGAAGAAAGAATAAAGTTCTGGTATATTCACACGACATAATACGATACAGCAACGAGTTGAACACTCTTCAACTACTTGCAAAGTCTGAATGAATTTATATTGAGTTAAATCAGACACAAAAGAGTACATAGTTCTTCTCATGTAAAGTATAAAAATAGACAAAATTAATTTATGCTGCTACAAGTCAGGACAATGTTTATTCTGGCAGTGTCAGTGGCTTCTGGGATTCTGGTGATGAAATGTTTCTTGGTCTGAGGGCTGGTTAAATGAGTGTGTTAAAATATATCAAACCATACACTTATGCTTATTTGATATGTCTTGAACTTAAAAAGTTTATTTAAAAGGATCACTATGCCTGGATTAAAGACATGAAGGTAGAATAAATGCTGGCAGTAATTGTCTTTGCATCATGAGACTGAATAGATACTGTCCTTTTGTTCCTATACTTTTTTGAATTTTCAAACCATCTTTAATGAGTTTGTATTAGTTTTATAACACAGAAAAATAAACAAGCTTTAATAAATACATATATGAATGTGTGTGTATGTGTGTGATTTTGCCAGCATGTCCAAATCCTGCAACGAACAAGTAGACCGCACATTTTGATAGCCTGATCTGACAAGGAGAAGGGAGGAAACACCCCCAGAGGCCAGTTGTCTGAAGGCAGCCAATTTAACAAAGTTGATCCTCAGTTTGCCTTTGTGTCAAACAGTGTTCTAATACCTACTCAGCAGTGTTATTGTCAAACTAAGGGATGCATATGAAGCTCTTAGCTCAGTCCCTGACACATAGTAAGCATTTAATAAATAGTAGCCATTATGATTCTTATATATTGTAAACAAGACTCCTATACTTTACTGTTGGTAAATAATGTGTCTAGATCTGTTGTTCTTTTCTACTAATATAAAGCTGGTCCTTTGGTAGTTCTTCCTCAATAACTTGCTTTGCTAATTTTTTACCTCTGCTATATCTAACTTTGATTAACAGACGTCAGAGTTTGCCTCTGTTTCTGACTTTCTTTCCTCTTTTTCCTCCCAGATCCTCACAAAGATCCAGCTTGGTGATCATGTACTTTGTTAGGTGGAGGGATGCAGAATCCTTGAATTTCTCTGCTTATCTGAGTTACCTCAGGCCCTTTTCACATTTAGACAAATTAGAAATAAAAACAGTTATACTTTAATAAGATACAGATTCAGGTGGAAAAATACCTTATGGTAACCTCATTATACCCCCAGTGTTACTACCTTAATTCAGTCCCTGATTATTTTAAACTTGGACTAACATACCAGTCTTCTAACTAGAATAGTATTTCTGAAACACAAATCTCATTATTTTATTCCCTTTCTTTAAGGCCTTTCAATGGCTTCTCCTTCCCTAGGGAGGAAGGAGGAGGTTCCGTGGCCTGGTTTTCAGGTCTCTTTTCTGGGCTTACCTCCGCCTTTGCCTTCCTTTCATCCCCACATCCTGCTCTTCCTCTTCCTGTGCTCTTTTCTACAACTTTGTTGAACCTCCTAAGGTTCCTCCAGTTTGCCATGTTTCATAAATTGCATCCTCTGCCAGAGATCATTGATCTTCACCATCTGGAAGCCCTAAATTCTTTCCTGCAGAAATACTGCCTTTTCTGTGGAGCCTTCTGCGATTCAGGGGAGATATGATCTCTGTTCAAGTTCTCATAGTACTTTATATGTACCTTTTTTATAGAAGTTGATATTAGTCTGTAATTATTTCTCTATATCTCTGCTTCCCTCCCTATTTTCTGAGCTCCTTGAGGGCAGAATGTCTCATTCATTTTTGTCACTCATTGCCTAATATAGTACGTGACACTGAACAAGAGTGAATATGTGAATGAGTTTTCATTTGTTCTTGTTTTTCCAGTTGTAGCTTTTTAAATAACTCAAAAATATAACCAGTAAATTCAGATGCTTACTGTATATTTACATATGTACATATACACACATAGAGAATGTATGGTTACTGCAAATTCCACCTGGGATTTGTTTCTGGCAAAGAACTATTTTGGAAGTATTATTCATAGGGGCCTCAGACATACAGTACTAGTTCCACCCGGTACAGGGTTTATTAGGGGGAAAAAAACCCAGAAGCAGAAAGAATCAGAGCATATATGATCTCCAAAGCTGTCAATATCCCACTGAGAGGCATGTGTGGGCCAAACTTGGGGGTTATATGCACAGTGACAAGCTATCCAGTGGAATGAGGTCCAGCCCCCGTAGTGCAGGACAGGAGTTGGACGTAACATCACCACTGTGTGACATCAGAAGCTCCTTGGCTGGGGTAGAGACCTTATTAGAAAGGTGGTGGGAAGCCTCTGGAGCTCAGGAGTTAGACTCTGTGATTTTCTTCTAAATCAGACCTGATGAGCCAGCTGACCACTGTGTTACCAAAGTGGAGAAGAAATGAGCCTCCACTGCCATCTCCTCAAATGGTAAAGAAATTAAGGACAGAAAGATTCCAATAATGCCTCCACTAAAACAATTTTTGCTTTTTGTGTTCCCTTCCAGTCTTTATACACCAATATATGTGTAGAGCCCTTTGTGAAGTCCTGGCACATAGCAAGCATTGAAGACGTGGCAGCTGTCGTCGTTACTGCTGCCGAAGGGAGAGTTAAAAATTCCTATCTAGGCCTTTCTACCTTGTCTTTTCAGAAATGTTAGACAATGAGTTTCTGTCTTTGATTGTGTTTTCATCTCCCCTCCACAAAGGAGGATGAGTAACTTTCCTGATTGCTGAAATGGAGGAAAACTAGGTCATGTGTGGAACACCAGCTCCAAGGGAGTCTAGGAAAGGTAGTCTTCAGCTTTTCAACTTTTAGCACCTGTAAGACAGTCTGTAAGGAGTTCAGAGTAGAGGTGAGTGAGCCAAGCTGCAGTGTCTGCCACAATCTGAAACCCAGGTGAGGTGCTGTTTTTTATTGGCACCTAAACCCCAAATAATTATTTTTTGCATGATTGCCCTGATAGTATATAAACAATTTAACATGATTGTCCTTTATTAATATACCATCCATTTTTTCTATGTTGTTTTCATAATTAAATTACAATATATGATATTGCATTGGATTGATGGTTTATGCATTTCCTCATGTCCAAAAAACCCATAAAAAACAAACATTTTTTTAGCATGTTAAAAGCAGCTTAGAATACTTACAGGCAACTTAACAGCAAACTGGGCAAATTGTAAGGATTGGTTAATATAGCTTAAATGCATTTCCCTTTTAGAAGTAGGAATTAAATATAAATTTATTTAAGTATCATCACATGATGTATTCATTTTCTATTGCAGCTGTTACATATTACCACGACCTTAGCAGCTTTAAAACAATGCAGTTGATCGTTTTACAGTTCCTGTAGGACAGAAATCTGGCAGGCTTGGTTGAGTCTCACAGGCCAAAACCAAGATGCCAATAAGGCTGCGTTCTTTTCTGGAAGCTCTGGAAGAGAAGCTGTTTCTATACTCCTTTATGGTGTTGTTAGAATTGAATTCCTTGTGGTTGTAGGACTGAGTTTGAGTTCTACGTTACCTTGCTGGCTGTCACCTGAGGGCTGTTCACAGTGTCTAAAGGCTGCCTGCATTCGTTGGTGTGGCTCTCTTCCTCCATCTCGAAAGCCGGCACTACGAGTTCAGTTCCCTCGTGCTTCAAACTCTCCTGCCTCTTCTCCCAGGGCCTCTCTCCGACACTCTCTCTCTGACCCCAGCTGGGAAAAGTTCTCTGCTTTGAGAGCGCATGTGATTAGGTTAGTCTCACTCAGATAATTCAGGATAATCTCTCCACCTCAAGGTGTGTGTCCTTAATCATGTCTGCAAAGTTTCTTTGCCATGTAATGATGACATTCACAGGTTCCAGGGATTAGGATTTGGACATCTTTGGGGTCCCATAGTTCTACCTACCACATATGGCAGCTGTTAAGGTGATCTAAAAGAGTGTGTTTGTTCAAGTATTTGTTATGTGATGATATCCTGGTAATTATTGAGTGATTACATAATTTATTATCTTGTTATTACTTAAATGGTGTCTTAATGAATGATATAATAAAGACCTGAATAACCAAAGTAAGCTATCGACTAAGTTATCCTATTAGTTGCAAGAAGACTATTGGCGTTGAAAGACTAGGCCTTAATTTTTCTTTCATTTAACTGAGATACTTAAAAAATAAGTAGAAGTAGACAGACACTAAACCAAGAATTTTATTTTCGTAGAACAAATAATACATTTCTTTGACCAAATGTAGATGTTGTCTTTGTCCTTTCTGTTTAAAAGACTGTTAATGTATTAGCTTTTTCTTCTCATGGAAATCTCTCAGATTAGTAAATGCATAGTTAGAATTTTTTGCTGATTGCTCTAAGACTGGCAGGAGATTCCACATCAAAACCTTTTAAACACGATTAATTATCCACTTGTTTGGATGGAAAGCATGCCTTTTAACATTTAAAGGTGGATCGTCTGAATCTTCTACTTTAGTCTGGGTCATAGTAACATCATTCAAATAATTTCTTTCTTCCTTTTTTTTTTTTTTGAGGCAGTCTTACTCTGTCACCTTGGGTAGAGTGCAGTGATGTCCTAGCTCACTGCAGCCTCAAACTGCTGGGCTCAAGCGATCCTCCTGCCTCAGCTTCCCAAGTAGCTGGAAGTACAGGCACGCACCACGATGCCCGGCTAATTTTCTATTTTTAGTAGAGATGGGGATCTCATTCTTGCTCAGGCTGGTCTCGAACTCCTGAGCTGAAGCAATCCTCCCGCCTCGGCCTCCCAGCGTACTGGGATTACAGGCGTGAGCCACTGTGCCCAGCCCTTTATTTCTTAATTATTCTAAATAATACATACTTTAAAATGTGTTACCAAAGAAACAGACACGTGAATCCCATTGTTGGGATATTAGACTGGTAAAAAATAAAGCACCCATCATTTGTTTTGTAAATATCCTAAAAGATTATAACTAATGCACTGTTAGGATTTTTCCTTTCCTCATTTTTTTTTTTTGCAAATGATTCGAAGAGGAACATTATGCTAATGTTAATGGTGCTTTGTTTCACATTTATCTCATTACTAGAAAAGTTGGATTTTTAAATTTATCTGTCTTCACATCTAGCGTCTGATCACTTTAAGCAGTCACATTATCACTCTCTTCTTTGTTCTTATGAAAATGCCCTTTTTGCTCTTGCCATTTGTTATTTTAACATAGGATGAAGTAAGTGTTCCGGGTGGCAGTTCAGCTGACCTGTTGCACTGGACCACCGCTACCACCATGAAAGTCCTTTCCAACACCACGACCACCACCAAGGCAGTGCTGCAGGCTGTGAGCGACGGGCAGTGGTGGAAGAAGTCTTTAACTTACCTGCGACCCCTTCAGGTAAGCAGTGAGTCTTTTTTAAAAAATAAATTGTGTGGTTTATATCAGTTCATTAGCACTGCTTTTCAGTTGTTTTGCTGTTATATTTTTATCTTCTCTAGATTAGTAAAATAATCTCTAAGGAAATATAGACCTCCCATCAGATAGAGAATAAGTAATCTATTTTATAGAATATAATATACTCCTGAGGAGAACTTGCAAAAGACACTAATAGTGAGTCAGGTAAGGCTTGGTTCAAAAATCAGAATTAAAATTTAGTGAGATGAAAAGGACAGTGATTTAATCAGTGGTTACTTGCCTTTCCTGTATTTCTGTAGGCTAATAGTTAAGTGAAAGTGCTAGGAGCCAGCTCGAGGACTCTGAGGAATGAGCCTAGTGTAACGGATTCTTGTCTCCATTCTGGGTAGGAGAAGTAGAGCAACTGAGTTTGCTCTCCAGGACGTCCTAACCCATCATCGCCCTGCTGTCTTTTCTGCATTCTCACACTGTGGTCCTGTAGTCCCACACTGGAAAACAAAGAGGAAAAAGAAACATATGCCTGCTTGTCAGTCCACTTAAAGCACTCATTGAGTATCTCATTCATTCATTCATCCAGCAAATACTTATTAGGCATTTTCTTTTACTTTTTTTTTTAATTTTTTTTTTTTTTTTAGAGACAGGGTCTTGCTCTTTCACCTAGGCTGGAGTGCAGTGGTACAATCATAGCTCACTGTACCCTCAAACTCCTGGGCTCAGGCGATCTTCCCACCTCAGCCTCCCCAGTAGTTAGGACTACAGCAGCACACCACCACACCTGGCTAATTTTTAAAATTTTTTTTGCAGAGACAAGGTCTTGCTGTGCTGCCCAGGCTGGTCGCAAACTCCCAGCCTCAAGTGATTCTCCTGCTTTGGCCTCCCAAAGTGCTAGGGTTACAGTTGTTAGCTACCATGCCTGGTTTTTAGGCATTTTCTGTATGTCAGATCCTGTGCTAATCACTAGAAATCCAGTGGGGATACACTTAACTCTAATTCCCTTCCCCCGTGGAACTTATATTTCAGTGTGGGAGACACAGAAAATAAAATATTTGTGTAATAATGTAATGGCAGGTGGTAATGAGCATTATGAAGATAACTGAAGCAAGATAAATGATTCATGATGGCACTGGGGAAGTAGAGTTCTGATTTAGATAGAGAAGTTAGGTTTCTCAGAAAAGGAATCAGTTTGAACAGAAATACAATTGAGTGAAATAGAACAAGTGCAAAGTCCCTGGTGGGGGAACACGCTTGACATCTGCATAGAGCATAAAGGGAGCTGATGTGGTTTGAGCAGAGTGAACAGCAGAGAGAGTGGCAGGAGAGGAGATCAGAGTGGTGGTGGGGAGCCCATCATTTAAAGCCTTAAACAGATGGTGATTATGTCTGTGGATTTTGTTCTGAGTAAAATGGAAAGCTTTTGGAGAATTTAAGCAATGCAGTCTGTGATCCAACTTTACTTTTACCAAGATCATTTAACTGCTGTGAGGAGAGCTGCCTACAGAGATCAGCAAAGAGATAGTGAGATCTCTAGTCCAGTTCTCAGGTGAAAGGTGGTGGTGGTGGTTTGGACCAAGGGTAGCCATAAAGGAAGTGGGAGGTGGTCGTTTTGGGGGTGCATTTTGTGGACCTTCTGATGGTCTGGACGTGGGCTGTGTGGGAAAGAGGAGACCTAAGGATGATGGTCCACACAGTTGGGTAAATGAAGACGCCATTTACTGAGAGGCTTTGTACTTGACTTTGGGGTAAGTTTGTGTATCTCTTACCACTTCAGATATCACACTGAATTATGATTATGGCTATTTTTCTGCCTCACCTGTTGAATTTTTTGAGGCTTTTTGTCTAAAGTATTTAACACTTGCCTAATATGTAATTTTTATTAAATGTAACCTGCAATTTTTATCATCATATGTGGCAGTGGCTGTATTGTTTCCCTAGCGTATGCTTGGTGTGAAGGAGGTGCACAATAAACTTTGGAGGGATGGGTGCATGTCTTTTACTCGGTTCTTCCAGTAAGGAGCTTTACAATCTATTTGGGGAGAACAAAATGTAAAGATAATTAACTGTATACTAGAGAATACTAAAGTACTTGCTAATCAGGAATCCTGGTAACAAGCCTTGAAGGCCTGCATGGGAGTGATAGTTGTGAAGGAGATGGAGATCGTGAAGGCGGCATAGTCACATCATCTTGCTTGGATCTGGCAAGGTGTCAGCAGGTGAGGTCTGAGCTGGGCCTGGAAGGAAAGATGGGATGTAACCAGGCAGTCAGCAGGGACAGGACCCTCCCAGTGAGGGAAAGGCGTAGAGGTCGAAAGGGTGCATAGCATAGGTCCGTTTGGTTTGGATGGAGAGTTAGCCTTTAATGTTAATTAACATTTAATAACCTAAAATGTTATTCTACATAGTTTAGATTTTAAAACAGAGCAGCAATATGGATGTGATGATGTTTTAGGGTGGTTATTCCGACTGTAGTGTAGAAAACTTACCATATTTACAATGCTTACTGCTTTAGTGGTTCTGATTCACCAATGTCAAAGTGACCAGGACATCAAAAGGCAGTGCATGGTGGGTTGAAGTGCTGCTCTTAGACTGTAGTCATTATTACATTCTCTGCTGGGTATCTGTGTCCCTCTGACACTCTTGCTTTAGGTCACCGGAAGCACACTGATCAATTGCTTCTGCAGTCGGCCTTTTCTTCCTCCCTCCCTCCTTCTCTCTCTCTCTCTCTCTCTCTCTCTCTCTCTCTCTCTCGCTCTCGCTCTCGCTCTCGCTCTCGCTCTTCCTCCTTGCTTGCTTTCTTTTTATCCATTGTTCTTTACTTTGTTTTATTCAGGGGCAAGAATTTGATGGTGCTTATAAAATTGGAACTATAGCCAATGAAGATCTAGAAAGGCAAGGATGTCATCCGTTTTACGAATCTGTCATCTCTAATCCCTTTGTCGCTGAGGTAAGAACAATGTGCCTAAGAAGATAGATTTAATTGTCATGCTTTACATCAAAACAAAATTAAAAAAAAAATGAACAACTCTCATGCTGTTGTAGATAGTATAAACAAAAACTAAAATTTTCCTGAAAATGTCCTTCTTTGTTTTGGTCCTTACTCGTGTTATTCATTGGTTTTATATGATTTGTTTCATATATGTTATAGATTATGAAATTAAAGTCTATTTAAAATGTTACATAAAATAATATGCTTAAATAAGTGATAAGTTATTCAAATGACCAGAAGACATAAAATCCTTTAATTATGTTTTCTGAGATTATGTTCAAAGAAAAAAGCACACCCTATGAAATGGTAAAACTGCTTCTTTTGTCTAGTCTGAAGTGACCTATGACACTTATCAGCACGTCCCAGTGGAAAGCTTTGCGGAAGTTCTGCTGAGAACTGGGAAACTGGCAGAGGCTAAAACTGTAGGCGAAGAAGTATTTCCAACGACAGAAGGTAAGAAAGAAGGTTCTAGTTTCTTGATGGTGTGTAACTCAGGAGAACAATAACTAAGAAGTGTGAACTAACGAGAGTTAGGAAAAATAAATTTTTTAGTAATTTTGAATTGCTTAACTTGACCCCATGATTCATTCATTTATCCATTCATGTATTTTTATTTTTTTAAAGCATTTATTGAGAACCTACTTTTTTCTAGACATTTATTTATATTGAGGATTTAAAAAGTTAAATAAAATGTAATTTCCTATGTTTAAGTTGCTAATTATATAAAGTGATTCTCATAGTGAATGGTATAAAGTGCTCAATAAATATTTCTTTCCTGTTTTTATGCTTAATAGAAGGTCAGTGTATATTTGATATTCAGAATTTTCTAGTTGGTGGCATATTTTCCTGTGTAGTAGTTTTTGAAAAGAAATAAATGTATGCAAGTTTACCAAAGACAGCTTACATTTGTGCTTTTTTTCTCTTTAGCCTCCTTACTTCCTTTCAAGGTCCTGTGGTAGTTTCCTTGGCTATATTTTTTCAGTTCCCTCTCTCTCTGCTCTGCCGTCCTTCGCAAATACCTCATGATTCAAAGCTGCTGGAACTCCAGCTGTCTTGTCTATATTCTGTGCATCAGCGAGGAGGAAAGAGATGAAAAAAAACGGTTTTCTTGGACATCCTATCCATAATTTGCCCTTACATGTTACTGGCCACATCTAACTGCCAGTGAGCCTGGACAGTCCATCTTCTAACTGAGCACATTGCTGCGTGGAGTAAAATTTGGGAAAATGTTTACAGGGAATACAACTGCTACTTCCCCCCAAACCTGATAGTATAATGCATTTTTAGATAATTGTTTTCTTTCAATCAATATTTATATGCAGTGGGAAGAGGAGAGGCAAATACCACTTCGCTATCCACTATGCTGGTCCCTTGAGTACTGAAGGTTTTTACTAAGTATATCATTTTTCTTTCACTCCAAGATGCATGTTTTTCTACCTCTTATCATTCTCTAATCAGGTATATTTCACAGTTATGGATATGTTTCTTTTTTTGCCAAAAAAATATTATTACATTCATGGCAGTTGATATTTAACATATATGGAGAGTGTCATCATATTACTCTTCCCCTGTTTAATTATTCTTTATTACGTTTTGCTTGTCTTTTCTTGTTATTGTCTTAAATCAGTTGCCCATGGATTAAATATGATTGGTTATCAGGGTAGTTTGTACAGATAGAATGTGAGACCTTAAGAAAATACTGGGTTGGATGTGGGCGTGTCACCTGTTGATTGGCACATTAATGGACTGAAGTAATAATCAGTATGTTTATATATATTGGCTTACATACTTATGCAATATTTTTATTATTTAGTTTGAAAAACACTGGCATAATTCATTTTATTGTGCTTCACAGATATTGTGTGTGTGTGTGTGTTTTAAATAAAAATTGAAGATTTGTGGCACCCCTACATCAAGCAAGTCTATCGGCATGTGCTCATTTCATGTCTCTATGTTACATTTTGTAGTTCTCACAATATCTCAGACTTATTTTATTATATCTATTATGGTGATCTGCGATCAGTGATCTTCGATGTTACTATTGTGATTGTTTTGGGGTGACATGAACCATGCCCACATAAGACAGTGAACTTAATTGAAAAATGTTGTGTGTGTTCTGACTGCTCCACCAACCAGCTGTTCTCTCCCCCTCCCCTCCGCCTTGGGTCTTCCTGTGCCCTGAGACACAAGAGTATTGAAATTAGACTAATTAATAACTCTGTAATGGTCTCCAAGGATTCAAGTGACAGGAAGACTTACACATCTCTCACTTTACCTCAAAAGCTAGAAACAATTAAGCTTAGTGAGGAAGGCATGCCAAAGCTGCGATAGGCTGAAAGCTTGACTTCTTGCACCAAATAGTTAGCCAAGTTATGAATGTACACGAAAAGTTCTGGAAGGAAATTATAAGTGCTACTCCAGTGAGCACACAAATGATAAGAAAATGGAACAGCCTTATTGCTGATGTGGAGAAAAGTTTTAGCGGGCTGTATAGGAAATCAAACCAGTCACAACATTCCCTTAAGCCAAAGCCTAATTCAGAGCAAGGACCTAACTCTCTTCAAGTCTGTTAAGGCCAAGAGATGTGAGGAAGTTGCAGAAGAAAAGCTGAAAGCTGGCAGAGGTTGGTCTGTGAGGTTTAAGGAAAGCGGTCTCCATGACATAAAAGTGCAGGGTGAAGCAGCAAGTGTGATGTAGAAGCTGCGGCACATCATCCAGAGGACCTAGCTAAGATCACTGATGAAGGTGACTACACGAAATAGATTTTCAATGTAGACAAAACAGCCTTATATTAGAAGAAAATGCCATTTAGGACTTTCATAGTGAGGGAGAAGTCAATGCCTAGCTTCAAAGGACAGACTCTCTTGTCAGGGGCTAATGCATCTGGTGAGTTTAAGTTGAAGCCAATGCTCATTTACCATTCTGAAAATCCTAGGACCCTTAAGAATTATGCTAAATCTACTCTACTTGTGTTCTATAAGTGGTACAACTAAGGCTGGATGACAGCACATCTGTTTATAGCATGGTTTACTGAATATTTTAAGCCCACTGTTGAGACTTACTGCTCAGAAAAAGATTACATTCAAAATATTACTGCCCATTGACACTGTACCTGGTCCTCTACAAGCTCAAATGGAAATGTACAAGGAAATTAATGTTGTTTTCATGCCTGCTAACATAGCATCCATTCTGTAGCTCATGAATCAAGGAGCGATTTTGACTTTCAAGTCTTATTTAAGAAATACATTCCATAAGGCTATAGCTGCCCTAGGTAGTGATTGCTCTGATGGATCTTGGCAAAGTGAATTGAAAACCTTCTGGACAGGATTCACCATTCTAGATGGTATTGAGAATGTTAACTAAAAATAAATAAATAAATAAAAATAATGAGATCTACACTTTGGAAAAAGGAGAGATTTATTTCTCATAAAGGGCAGCAGCCTGTGGGGCAGCCATTCCAACCGGCTGAAAAGCAGAGCCCCAGCCAGAAGTCGGCACACGTGCTTCAAAGGACAGACAAAGGAATAAGATTTTATATGAGTGGGGTGGTCAAATGTACATATTTAACAAGCTATAGGAGGAGTCATGAATATTTATGAAAAAGGGAAATCATATGCATTTGCAATTGTGCTTTATCTCTGCCATCATGTCATGGCTGGAAACTCAGTTTTAAGATGTTTCTGGGGTCCCCTTGGCTCAGAGGCATCCGTTCAGTTAGCAGAGGGCTTAGGATTTTGTTTTTAGTTTGCAAGAACATTTCTGATTCATGGTAGGAGGTTAAAATATCAACATTAACAGGAGTTTGGAAGAAGTTGATTTCAGTCCTTATGGATGAGTTTGAGGGGTTCAAGACATCAGCGGAGAAAGTAACTACAGGTGTGTTTGAAATAGCAAGAGAACTAGAATTTGAAGTGGAGCCTGAAGATGTGACTGAATCGCTGCAATCTCGTGATAAAACCTTAACAGATCAGGAGTCACTTTGTATGGAGGGTCAGAGAAAGTGATTTCTTAAAATATAATGGAATCTACTTCTGGTGAAAATGCTATGGACATTGTTGAAATGACAACAGAGGATTTAGAATGTTACGTAAACTTAGTGGAGATAGAAGTGGCAGTGTTTGAGAGGGTTACTCCAATTTTGAAAAAAGTTCTCGCTGTCCTCGTTAGTATAGTGGTGAGTATCCCCGCCTCTCACCCGGGAGACCGGGGTTCGATTCCCTGACGGGGAGGCAGCTGCTCTTTTCCAGCCTGAGCAAGAGCGAGACCCCATCTCTACCAAAAATAGAAAGAAATTAATTGGACAGCTAAAAATATATATAGAAAAAATTAGCCGGGTATGGTGGCGCATGCCTGTAGTCCCAGCTACTCGGGAGGCTGAGACAGTAGGATTGCTTGAGCCCAGGAGTTTGAGGTTGCTGTGAGCTAGGCTGACGCCACGGCACTCACCCCAGGCAAGAGAGTGAGACTCTGTCTCAAAAAAAAAAAAAAAAAAAGAAGTTCTCTGAGTAAAACGCCATCAAACAGTATCGCATGCTACAGAGAACTCTTTCATGAAAGGGAGAGTCAATTGATGTGGTAAGCTTCATTGTTGTCTTATTTTAAGAAATTACCGTAGTCACCAAAAACTTAAGCAACTACCCACCCTGATCAGTCAGCAGCCATCAACATTGAGGCAAGACCCTCCACCAGCGAAAAGATGACAACTAGCTTAAGGCTCAGATAATCCTTAGAATTTTTTAGCACTAAAGTGTTTTTTAATTAATATAATTCTATTGTATACTTAATAGACTATGGTATAGTGTAAACATAACTTTTATATGTACTGGGAAACAAAAAAATTGGTGTGAGTCGATTCTCTGCAATATTTGCCTTATTGCAGTGATCTTTAGCAGAACCTGCAGCTTCTCTGAGGTATGCCCGTACATGTATGTGAATTTGAATGCCTCTGAAACAAGAGATATGCTTTACAAAAAGGCAAAATAATAGAACTACATTGTTAAAGGTCTGTAAAGTGGATGCTTTCTTAGAGTATACCCTCTATAACCATATATACTACCACATTTCGTACCTTTTGATAATGCCAATATATATGGAACAGATATCTTTGGCTGTTTTATAATGTCAAATATTTGTCAGAAATTCAGCAGAATTGAAGACTGATATAGATCAAATGACCCAAATTAAAAATTATGGTAAAAATGTGATTCCTGACTTTGGTTCAGAAGTAGGTCATAATGCAAATTAAACTTCCCACATGATCTGGCTTTTTAGAATTTTTTAATAAAGTTGACGAAAAGACTTTTATGGAGACTAGCTAAAGAATATTGATCATTATTTATTTAGCTAAATGAATGATTTAATGGCTAATGATTTCCAAATCAATAATATGGGCAACTTTCCTCTGAATTTAGTTCTGGAATTAAATTTATTATAGATTGCTCTCCAGAGGCACTTATTTTGCATAGAATTAGTGCTCGGAGGCTTCGGCATGATTTCATCTGATTTTGGCTGTATAATTTGTTTAGAAAATGCATTGAATTCAAGGTTTGAGAACCAGCATTACAAATTAAATTCATAAACACTACTAAATTTAGGGCAGGAGTTGTTTTGTTTTGCTTTTTTAGTTTATCTTAAATGGTAAAGTCCCTGTGATTCAGTCTCCAGCCAATATGACATCTTGTGGATCCCAGCGAGACCCTCTCTCTCTGATCAGTCTACCTACCATTGACTCTGAAATTTTTGTCACATGTTTCTTCTGAAGGTTTGCAGATTCCAAGGCTGAGAAGCTTCCTGTGTGTAGAGTTTAAATGCAACTTTTTAAGAATCTTTGAGTCTCTGTAAGGGCTGCTAAGACAGTTTTGATGCTTGGAGGTAGAGTGAGGACTGATGTTTTCACCTGTTCTCATCAGTTTCCTTTAACAGTTCATCAGTTAGTTAGGAGGGGCCTGGGCTAGGCACTTGGGGTGTAGAGATTAATGAGCTGGGACTAGTGTGTGGCCGAAAAAAGATGTCACGAGATAACTTCAGCAACCATTGTGTTAGGAATTAAGAGAGAGACTTGATTCCTTTCCTTTCAAACTGAGGTCACATGGAGTGTGGTGTACTTGGTGCCTATGATTCTTCCACTCTTGAAGCATCTGGGAGGTCGTGGGTCTAGTGTGGCCAGAAACTCAGCTGGCTAAGTGCATGCTGGAGACCAGGCATATATAAATTGTCCAGAGTATCTTTCAGGAAACCTCCTTTGGGGAATAATTGATAAGAGCTTAAATATTTGACATATTTATCAGAGAGGATTTTTTTCTCTTTTCTTCCTCTAATATTCTATTGAGAAAATTTAAAATTCACAGGAGCATTGAAAAAATTCTACAGTGAACTCCTCCTATATACCTTCCTAGATTCTAACATTAACATTTTACCATGCTTACTGTGCATATATTTCTCCACCCCTCTATCCATCCACCAAATTCAACTTATTTTCTGATGCATTTCAAAGTAAGTTGCAGACAGCAGTCCACTTCACCCCTTGACACTACACTGTGCATATTTTTAACCAGAATTAATATTTATTTTTTATGAGATTAAATTTACAGTCAAATAAAAAATATTAATTGTATGACAACCGTATGAATACCAACAAATGCAGCACTGTGTAACCCTCACTCCTATCAAGATACAGAACATTATCATCACCCCAGAAAGCTTATGCCTCTTCCCAGTAAACACCCACCTCGCACTCCCTAGAAGACAACCCATGTTCTGGTTTTTCCCCAGCATAGGTTAGTTTTGACTGTTCTAGTATTCATTAAGTGGAATCATAGGGTATATATTCTAAGAGTGGAATTACTGGGTCAAAGAATATGCGTTTGTTTAGTTTTGTAACAAACCACCACTCTTACCTACTAGGTGTGGTTTTTCTGGGCTCGGGTTCTTCAAGACTACAGGTTTTCTGAGTTTAACCTGCCCAGTGTGGCACAGACAGGGGCTTACCCTCAAGATAGAAGCTGTGAAATGGGCAACTCACCAGTGCCATTCATTCTTCCAAATGGCAACCACCCTCCAGTTTCTATGTGCTTCAGGTAGCTCTCCAGTCCCTTCTGATACTTGTGTTTTATACTTTATCTCGAGTTTATATAATAGTCTTCATCTGCAGGAGGGCTGTTCTAATAAGAGAACCCAATCACCCAATCTTAAATTGAAGAATTTAAATAGAATCTCTCATCTGGATTTCATTGGCATTCATAATGACAGTGAGGTTAAAGTCTGAGTCATAGTTCCCCCTGAAAAAGGAATAGAAAGCCAAGGTGCCTTTTTCTTAGGATGAATTCTGAGGAATCAACTCATAAATAAAGACTTACCTTGTGGAGAGAATTTCGACCATCCTCGAACTATTTTGGGTGGTTGAAATAGATGTCAAGGACCCTCTGGGGAAATAGGCCACACAGATGTTCAGGTGGGCGAACTGTACCCAGCTCAACATCGGTACCAGAGAAGATGCTACACTGAGCATTGGCTTAAAGTGAGAATTTAAAAAACATATAGCAATAGCTGCAAAATTTATAGTTGCATGTATTTGATCCAGTAGTTCTCATTCTAGGAATTTATGCTATTAATATATTCATACACATTAAAAATGTGACGTATGTTCATTGTTTATAATAGCATACGATTGTCAGTAGCCTAATAGATACTGATAGGGAAAGAGATCTATCTTTTTTTTTTTTAATTACAGCATATTATGGGGGTACAGATGCTAAGGTTACATATGTTGCCCTTGCTCTCTCCCCCTCAAGTCCGAGCTTCAAGTGTGCCCATCCCCCGGGAGGTGTGCATTGCACGCCAAACTCATAAAGGCAGTTCATCCTTAAAGACAAGAAACAGGAGATTCAAAACAAGATAGATCTACTTGTATCTCTTTAAAGTACCTCTTTAAAGTATCTCTTTAAAGTACAAGTAGATCTGTCTTGTTTTGAATCTCCTGTTTCTTGTCTTTAAGGATGAACTGCCTTTATGAGTTTGGCTAATTTATATAAGCTTCCAAGCCTGTGTAAAAACAAGATAATACTGTCTCCTTGCAGGGTTTTGAGATACTTGGAGCTAATTCATGCAAAGCATCTGTCTTGTATTTGCCTTATCAGACGAGATATTTTTAAAAGCTTAGGTATTTTTGTTTTAGAGTAATTTTAGTATTGTTATACAAAGAAATGGTATGAACACAGGCAGAGAGTTCGGATGTCAGACTAATTTGGCTGGTGTACAGGAGAGGTTTAATTGCAATTAAAACCACAAATTAAGGTTGGCTCATATTTATGGAGACTTTAAATGTCAAATAAGAATTTTAACTTATTTTTTAAGAAATGGGAAACTAACAAAGGTTTTATCTTTAAGCTGAAGAGTAACATCATCACTCAGTGCTTGATTCAAATAACTGTGAAACGATTAGAAGTAGAAAGACTGAAGGTGTTATGCAGAGTTGGGAGGCTATTGAAAGAGTCCAGTTTTTTAGCAATGAAAGCCTAAGCTAGAGTTTGTGGCAGTGAAAACAGAAAGCATGTGCGAAAAAGTTCTTTGGAAATGATTCAGCAGGATTTGATGATGGCCTGAATGCTGGCAGCAGAGGAGAGGATGAAGTCCAAGATGACTCTGGAGTTTTAAGTTTGGCTTATTGGGAGAACAGTGTATTATTTCAGAAATACGAAAGATATTGGGTAAAGAAAGATGCATTTGGGGTAATATTTGAGTGGCAGTGTCCAACAGGCAGTTGATAACGCAAGTCTTGTGAGATGGGTCAAGCCTAGAGATAAATACTGGGAAAATAGACTAAGATGCCAGTTGAAATTAAGAACATAATTGAGTTCTTCAAGGGGGAAATGTAAAGTGGGATTAAGAGATAATGATGAAATAACTGAATATCCACATTGAGCAGTCGAGGAGGAAGAAGAGGATCTGGTGACACACAGAGAAGGATCATTTGAGGAGCAGATGTGGAGACTCAGGGTCCCTGAAGCGAAAGGAGAGACTATCTAGCGGTGTCTAGGGCCACAGTGGGATCCGAGAGAAAAGGCAGAGAGAAAAGACCATTGGGTTTGCTGACCTGTGGAGGCAGTGTGAGTTGGGACCCAGCGTTGGAGGAACCAGAAGAAAGAGTGGGTTTCAAGGTGGTGGAGGCAGAGGCGCAGACCACTCACTCACGGAGTTCGGCGGTTAAAAGAAAGGGGGCTATTGAGTTAGGCCGAATGGAGAGTTGCCAAGGGAAGAATATGTTTTCCCAGGACTGAGGTAATTCGCTTGTGTGTTGGCACAGGGCAAATAGAAGAGAGACTTACTGGGACTCTAAATCCTCTTTTGTAAATTGAGGAAAACAGCTAACTTCTTCGTAGAGAGGTTGTGAGAAGTAATTCATCCCAATGATTGTTGAGTGCTCAGTGAGAAGCAGCAAAGCAACAATAAATATGGTAGCAGAGTTGTTTCCAATAGTCGGGTGTGACTGTTTAAGTCTGCTGTGGCTTCTCAGTGACATTAGTCTTCACGCTTAAATGTAGTTGTTAATTTGTTAATAATTATGATTTTTATAAAATGGAATTAATTGTCTCTGTTACTACTGTGGTAGTTATTAATGAAAGAACCTATTATCGATCATTTTTAGGGGGAAATCAAAGCATGTCATAATACAAGAAAATCATTTGCTCCCTCAAGCTCGTATTGTAGAGAGGAAGGAAGAGAACCTACTCGGTGCTTTCTCTGTGGTAGAGAGATTCTGTGCACTTTGAGTACTTTACCTCATTAATCCTAATTTACACAGGAGGCAAATAATGCTCAGATCTCAAATCTAAAATGCTTTGAAAACCAAAAAGATTTTTTTGTAACTCATTTGGCATCAAAGCCTGAACTAAAGTCACATGAGGCTACTTACAGTCTTTGCTTATCTCACTTAATGAGTATTCAAATGTTTTGCAGCAGAAATGTTAATGTCTTTGATTATTGGGTGCTCCCAGACCATCCTGAGGGTATCACGTAAGACATGGTATGTGTCCAGCATAACCTTCTAAAGTCCAAAACCTTCTGAATTCTGAACCTCAGAGTTATGGAGTAAATCAGTAGGGCGACTGAGCTATGATTCCAGACGTTCTGGTTCTGAAGATGGTTTCCTTCCCGCTGTGTCATTCTGCCCAATGTTATAGGCCAAAGATTCATTGCATGTTTATAGATTTTGTTTTAGTTGTTGTTCCGAAATGTACCTGGGATTTTGATTTTATGCAGGTATTGGTAAGACTCAGACATGGAAATCATTGTCATGAAGGAAGAAGTTTATACTCACAGATCCCTAGAAACAGGGCAGGGCACACCACAGGTGGAGAAGCACCCGGGTGGTTCAAGGGCAGAAGGAGCCAGGGAAAGCATGGGCAAAAGTCTCGGGTTTTCATGGGAAGGAATGGGCAAGGCAGGGTAGGCAAGCTTGGGCAAGCTTAAGATTGAAAGTATGGATAATTTTGGTGTGCTCTGGGATATAGTGGTGGTCTCTAAATTGTCTCTTACCTGGCTGTGGGGTGATTAGGACAGAGGCTACTGCCTCTTGGAGCGTAAAGCCAAGATGGAGGAGGTGGTTCAAAGTATGGGCACTGGGCTGGTTGGTTTGTATGTCAAAGGTGTACTCTCAGGGAAATTGTTTGCTCTCTCTAGGAATTAGTTAGACCTGGGTGGGGCAATCTTCTCAGGATTAGCAAAGCCCCTATACTGTCACAGCAGGGTAAAATACAGAATATAAACAACATGATCCATACAGTTTTATCTATGAAATAAAGTCTATGTATAATAGATGTTATTCACTTTGAGCAAAAATTTGTATTTTAGGGTGATGACTTTCACCGTTTAGTAAAAATAGCAATGATGACCTTTTAGACAGCTCTCTGAGGGTGATTTTTTTTATTCGAGCTCATGAAAATTGTGTATTCCTTTTTTTTTTTCCTGTTATAAGCTTTGTATTCAATTACATATGTTCAAAAATTTTGGTGACCATTTTTTGAGTTGTATCTGTGATATAATAAACTGTTTTGAAAATAAACCTACTGGAATTTATGAATTCAGATGAGGATTCTCTCCTTCCAAGATGTCTCCTGGAGACTATGCCTTCAGTCCAATAATGTCATCAATGCTCTTTTTTGTTGGTTTTGTTTTTTGTTTGGTGGTTTTTGCTTTTGTTGGTTTTGCTTTGAAGTTTTCTTCAGGCGTATAGCATGTTCTTCAGAATATCTTCAGTGGTAGCATATCCTCATCCCTTGAGAGTGCTTTGGTCTTTGGATACAGGCAAATGCACATTAAATAAAGCGAAAGATTGAATTGACATTGTCATAAAAAAAGTTAGTTGTGACTACAAGATTGTCGATAACGTGACTTAATTTTCCAGGTGAGTCTGAGATTGGCTCTAATCACAACTGCAAGAAGGAAGGTCCTCCAGTAGCTAGAGAAACAGCCATCCTTCTGAAGAAAGGGGTCCTAAGGGGCTCTTTTGAGGGAGACAGTGCTAATTTCGATGAGTGGGTTCAGATATGCTTTTTTGAAAATTGGCCTCTTTTGCATGTAAAGGAGGGAAATGTAAGAACAAAATTAAAATGAGGGTGGAAAAAACTACATGAGGTTGCCTTATTAAAGACTATAAGAAAGGAAATTAACAGAAAAGAATTATTAATATATTAAACAGTTGGATTTTTTCCCCCTCAAAATGAGGGTCCTGAAGGACTACTAGGCAGATACTGTATGTCAGAATGTATAAGGCAGACATAAGTCAAAATGACAGCCCTGTGTGTGTGTGTCTATGTGTGTGTTTGTAAAGTATGTAATTTCTAGACTCTAAGTAAATCTTAAGTAGTCCAGAATTTTTGGCAGGTTCAGCTTGCATACTTTCTTTTTTTTTTTTTTTTTTTTTGAGACAGAGTCTCACTGTGTTGCCTGGGCTAGAGTGCCGTGGCGTCAGCCTAGCTCACAGCAACCTCAAACTCCTGGGCTCGAGCAATCCTACTGTCTCAGCCTCCCGAGTAGCTGGGACTACAGGCATGCGCCACCATGCTCGGCTAATTTTTTCTATACATTTTTAGTTGTCCAATTAATTTCTTTCTATTTTTGGTAGAGACGGGGTCTCGCTCTTGCTCAGGCTGGTTTCGAACTCCTGAGCTCAAACAATCCGCCCGCCTCAGCCTCCCAGAGAGCTAGGATTACAGGCGTGAGCCACCGTGCTCGGCCCAGCTTGCATACTTTCTCTTGCTTTATCTTCTGGTGTCCAAAATTTACAGCTTAAGCCCTTCATCTTTCCATTTTTAGTAGTCTTCTAGTGTACATTTCACCAATTTTATAACTTTTTTGTTTTTTTGCTCTCATAATTGTTTGTGTAAACTTTAATTTGGGCCCTTGGCATTGTATTATTATTTGTTTAGAGAGTTTCTCTTGCCCTCGTCTGTTTATTCCTAAAGGGCAGGGACTCTGATTCTTACCTTAGGGCACTGTCTGGTTCAGAAAAGGTTCATTGATGTTGAATGAAGGAATGAATTTGGAAGTGGGCCTTGAAATGAATAGCTTTTGATTAGAAAACATCTCTGAAACTGTACCATTCCCTGGGAGTTGGGAGGCCTGAGGCTGACCGGTGGTCCATTTGGTTGATAAAGTTTGGAGACCACATAGGAAACGAGTATTTAGAGAACAGGTATTCTCTTTGCAGAGGCACAGTGGAGAAAGCTGAGTAGTTTTTCCTCTGTGAATCATCTGCAGGAAATTTTGAGTTCTGGGTCAGCCTGTGACACTTCACCCACTTGTAGGTTGCTCCTCACTCTCCCACAGGCCCACTGCCCAGACTATCAGGTGAACATAAATTATACAAATGACTTAAATATTAGTCCAAGTAAGACATAATTAGGAAGGTAAATCTAGAAGAAAGTCATATGGTGCATTAGCAAAGTTAAATATGATTTACTTTGGATTATTCACATACTGTTCCCCCTCATTAGTGTAGATCATGAGAGTGTATTTTTTTAAAAAACTTAAAGATTTGCATTGTGATTACATATGACTACTCAGTATTTGTCACTAGGACCCTAAATAAATAGAATACATCCTTATTAAAAAGAACTGTATATAAACACAGACCTTATTGGCAAGGTAATCTCATATTAAAGCTTTGGCATTGGCAGGTTGTTGCTTGAATAAAAATTTTTGTGGAAAAGAAGTTTTTAATGGCTGGACTATTTTAAAACATGTAAACAAAGCAAGAGATGGATTCTATTTTTGTGGAGTGTGATGAAGAGCAGTATTCTCAGGAGGAACAAAATCATGTTATCATCATTGTAGTAATTCTACGTTTGCACTGAGGAAGCTATTTTATTGCTCTGATCATATGGTCACCTTCCACAGTAGCTATTGTTGATATACATAATTTTATAGCACAGTCTGCGTCTTTAAAACGTAAAGACCCAGCCTTCAGAAATCATCCTTACTGATGTCTTTCCACTTAACTTTGCAGCTGCCCTAACAGGATTTCCTCACGTATGATAAACAGCATACTTTTTCCAAGTTAAGGAAATGTTACTATACGACATAGTAGCACATAGTTTCATGTGATCTCTGTTTAGGTGGTGCTGAATAGACTTTCATAAAAGGTCTTAAAGAGTCTTTTGAAACTATCTGTTGAAATCATATAGGGCTAAAAATATGGCACTTAGTAACTGTGAATGTCATGTGCATCCTCAAGCAAAATAATGTATGGGTTTTTTGTTTTGTTTTGTTTTTTTTCTGCATTCAGTTCTCTTGCAACTAGCAAGTGATGCTTTGCCAAATGACATGACCTTGGCTCTGGCTTATCTCCTTGCCTTACCACAGGTAAGTTTGCCCTTACCATTGAAGAAGAACTTAAAAATGAATGCACTAAAAATCTGTGCTGGGGATTTTCATTGGTAAAATTATTTATTATATATCATTTCCTTCTGATAGTCCTTAGGTGCCGAAAGGATTCTGGTCAGTATCTAGGAGTGAATTCTATGATGTTAGCTTAAATTTAAATCTACTTTTACATTCACAGGATCTGTCTTTGTAGTGCCTTCTGAATTTTAATATAGTATATTAAATTGAGCTTGAGTTTGAGTTGAAAGGATGGAAACTTTATACCAAAATTCCTCAGTAATGACTAGAAATGTAATAGTTCATAATGATCTTGCTAACTTCCTTTTAGCTGAGTTAATTCTGTCATGCTCCCTCCTAGGTGTTAGATGCTAACAGATGCTTTGAAAAGCAGTCCCACTCGGCCTTATCTCTCCAGCTGGCAGCTTACTACTACAGCCTACAGATCTATGCCCGATTGACTCCCTGCTTCAGGGACAAGTGCCATCCTCTTTACAGGGTAAGTCCTCATGGTTTCCACGTTAATGAGCAAAGTTAAAGCTTTTCTAAAGTAGTCAAAACATAGCATTTATTTTTTTGGAGGAACTGATCCCCTTTGTATCCAGAATGCATTCCAAGTGGCAGAACTTTGGGAATGCTCGACTTTTCTGCGTTAGATGAAGTTGCTTTTCTGCGTATCAATAAAAAATAGAGTTTCTGATATTTATTGTGACTGCTGATTCTCTCCCCTGACTCTTCTTTCATTTCCTTTATTTTACTGAGTTCTTAACAAGGAAAGGCTGAAGTGGTAGGAGAGACTAAGTGGAAAATCAGCTTTTTAATTCACTTCTCAAAAGGAAGATGGCTCTAATTTAGGAAAATGGGCAAAGTAATTCTTTGAGCAATATTTCACTTTTATTTTTTTTTAAAGCCAGAGATATAGGAGTAGTAATTATACAGATGGAATGTTGAAACTCATCATTCCTACTTGCCACAAGCTTCAGACAGCTTTTATGTAATTTTATTGTTAATTTCTCAGTGAAAGCACCTAAGCGTGGCCTGAAGTTACACAATGTGGCTTCTTTTGTGGATGTAAAAGTGCTACAAATGCCACTGGAAAATCCTTCCAGGCTTACTTGTATAGACCAGTCTTAATTATCAGCACTGGGAAATGGTCTACTTTTGTACTGGCTCTTTTTTTTAAAAATTACCATTTTAAGAGGAGATAAATAGACTTTTCAAATCTACTGTTTACATAAATCCAAGGTTCACATTTTATTGAGGCAAGATTCTTCCTTCCCTGACCCAAAGGAGAATGTAAAGAAATAATTTCAGTGTGTATCAAAGTTCTAGCTGCCTCAACTATTTAAAACATAAAAGTATGTGAAAACATTCCATTTGTGGCAATAACTATGGCTTTTATCCATATATTTTTATGTAAAAGAAGAGAGGGTGTGGGAGAACCATCCACAACACGGGTGAATCTCCCAGGGCACCACCATTATTAAGTGTGTATTGTCCTTAGGCATAGTTTTTATTATTGTGATGATATTTGGCCAAGAAACAGGAATGCTTTCTTCTTTTAACCAGTCGACATAAAGTATTACTTTATTTTTAGAAATTGAGTGTTTGGGTTTTTTTTTTTCTCTCTCTTTTTTTGGTAGCTACTGCTGCTTTATACAGTTATTTATCTCACATAAAATAATTACTATACTCTAGTAATTTTGTTTTGTTTTTATACCTCAGGTATGCTTTTATGTGAAATAAGAAACATGTATCGATATGCATTGTAAGTCGTGGGAATGATGTGTTTATATAGGTGGAAAAGTAGCAAGTTTATTTTACCCTTATCTTTTGATTAGTGCTATGTATGTACACAAGTAGCAAATAATTTGCTCTGAAACTCTATGTTGAAACACAATGAAGCTTTACTTTGACCAAGTGCGTTGCTCCTTGTTGTAAACTTGACTTTTGTTCCTAAAAAGTCAATTGGTTCTCAAAGTGTCTTTGACTGAGATCTCTAAGTGGATATCATTGAGATGGGATGTCTGTGCTGAAATGAGATCTCAGCTTTCATTTTAATTTATATCACCCGGATTCAGGTCGTGCTGTGTGCTAGCACCGTGCCGTACCTTTCCTGAGTTCGTAGCATTGAAGGCTGCCCTGTCAGTCAGCTCACCCGTCACTAAACATTCCTCGTGTGTGCCACACTCTTCCACTGAGCATTGCGATGGGAAGATGAATGTGGCATGGTGCCTGACCTAAGTGACCTCACCGCTTACCCTAAATCCATATGAGACAGTTGTATAAATGTGATTTAGGGTGACTGCAAACAGGAGAACTAAAGACCGATGCAGGACAGACTGCACTTTGCAACTTTTAAGAAAGCCAGAAACCTTGCCGCACAGCTACATTTTGGTCTGTAATATTCAGTTTCATTTCCTAAAAACCTTCATTAAAATAGTCGAGGAAAATTTTAATGCAACTTATATTTTTCCTCTTTTTCCCAATAGTAAATCAATTTTTACCAAAATTAAAAGAAAAGTCCCAAAGCATGTACTGTTTGTGACAAGGGTAAATTAGGAGAAACCCATTAAATTCCATCTCCACTTTTATATTTGGCCATCACTATTTCCTACCTCAGATACTGCAGTCAAACTCTGTAAGAAGCCCCATTTAAGATCTCCACAGCTACAGCCTGCAAAGGAAGGAGGCATAACTCTGAAGGGTAAGGGTTAGAAGTGAAAGTGTGTCCATCTCAGTTTCTTCTATGTTGCTGACAGTTCTTTCCACTTGGTAGAAAGTTGTGAGTATTTTATTTCTAGGTCTTATATTTTGTATATCCCTTCATCTGTTCAGCATTTGAGTACCTACTCTAAAGGACATAGAGCTTGGCATTGTGGTTTAAAAAATGGTAAGTCTGGATTCCTGCCCCTTTTAAAATTTTACCCTGATTCTTGTTTCTTCGTCTAGCTTTTATCAAACCACTGTTTCTGCTCTTTAACTCTTGGTCTTGTTCTTCTCACTTTTCCTAGCTCTTGGCCTCTGGTTCCTGGTTGTCCCATTACCCAGCCACTCTGTAGCATGGTTCCTGCTACCTGCCACCATTCCCTTTCTGGGCCCAATAGCTGCCTTATATTTGATGTTCATCAAGTATTTATCATGTGACTTCTTAATGCTAGGCAGTGTTCTGGAAGAAACAGTAGTGAACAATGTATATAAAAACCCTCACTCTTGTAGGACTTACATCCTATTGGGGAAAGAGGCACCATACACAAAACAAGTAATAAAATATGTAAAATAAATAAAATATGCTCAGGCTCATTGCTTCAGGAAGCAGCATTATAGCCTCGTGGGAATAGAAGCTGGTCTAGTCCATGGGACCCAGTGGTGATGCCTCAACACATGATTTCTAACCTCTCAGCTGCTCTGGACAGAAACATATGTGCCCTCCAATAACATGAGACGGTACATGGGCTGGTCATGAGCCAGCTGGTTCTCCAGGGGCTTCTTGGCAACTCTGTGGAAAGCATTTAGTTGTGGGTCTGAAAGAAGAAATGAAGAGTTAAAAAGAATCCAGGATTTTTTTTCACAACAAGAAGGAAAGACATTCCGAAACTCTTCCAAATAGACTACGTTATGAGGGCGTGTGGGGGAGTTACCACCTCTCCGTGCGTTTTTGTCTCTCCACCCCCAGCCCACCCCTGTGTACTTACCTTAATTCAGTCTTCCGTCATTCTTCACCTAAACTGCCGTGACAGCCTCTTAAACATCACCTTGTCTTCATTTTTGTTACTTCTGTATTTTTTCGCAAACAAGTGCTAGAGTAGTCTTTCTAAAGTGGGGGTCTGCTCCTCCTCCCCTCTGCCATTGCTCCAGCAAGGCCTTCACATCCCGAAGTCTGTCCTGTGTTTCTCCAACTTCGTCTTTCCTTGCTCCAGCCATACCAAACTACTTGTAGCCCTGTGCATTCTTTTCCTTGTCTCTAAGCATGTTGTACTCTCTGCCTGTAAGGTTTTACCCCGCCATTCCTTTGCTTAGCTAATTCGTTCAGGTGCCAGCTCACTGGGAAGTAGCTGGGTTGGCTACTCGCCCATGTGCTTTTGTGCCTCCCTATACCTCCCTCTGTCACAGCATCCATTGTTTTGGGTTTATATGCTTTTTTTTTTAACCCCTTTTCAGACCATTTTCTCTGTTACATATTCCCCATTGTCAATTTTTGCCTTCCATATCTATGGGAGGAGGGGCGACAAAGTCATCAATCTACTTCCTGCTGAATTGGGGTGATGTTACAGATGAAAGGTTTAAACTTATTTATATCAGTACAAAGTTTTGGCAGTAGATTTACAATAACAAATTAACAGGCAAAAAAGGGCATAAGGAACAACTACAACCATGAGGATTGACAAAGTGAAATGGAGGATACCTGACAAGAGATTTTACCCCACTTGGTATCTAAGACACCAGTAGGACCGTGGGTCCTTCCTGTCGCCTTGCACATGATGTCTAATACAGGACTCAGTAAGAAAGAAACTTGGGACCTCTGAGCGGAGCTATTAGTTGCACCCTGTAGATGATCTGAGAGACTGGCATCTGCAAATTCAAAAATCATGTACAGAGATACTTACACCAAACACGGTTTAGGGTAACACACCCAGCAATAAGACAGATCAACAGAAGAGGTGATAGTCCAGGTAAACACTCATTAAGGAGTTGTCCCTCTATCCTATAGACAGAACAAATAATCAAAGAAAGATTAGTGAAAATATCATCATTTTCATCTTTTTCTTTTTTCTCAAACAGATACTTTAAGTCACGTAAAGGCCGGCCCCTCCACTGGGGGCGACACCACTTTACTTTGGTATATGGGCCCAAGGTTTCACTTGTGACAATTTCAACAAGGTGTGAGTTGTTAGAGGCACTTCATAGGATCCCTTTCACTTTTCTGGTTCCAACTGGAGCAGGAACCTGAAAGAGGCAAACTCGTGTATAGTGGTTAACACCTGACCCATTCATTTGACATATTGTTTTATTCTGTTTTCTTTTGCTCCCAATTATATTACCATACTTACCTCGGGGAGTTAGGGAGGGTCTCTCCTAAACTATTTTTAGGGGCTTAACTTAAGCCTACTTCTAAAGGGTTACCCTTATCCAGAGGAGGGCAAGCGGCAATACCTTATCCCACTTTAGGTGGGTTCCGTATGATTTCCGTTGTGTAGATATAGGGCTTTCCTTACTTGCCGGGTTACCTCTGCTGCAAAGGAGGGTCCATTATTGCTCTGTGTGGAGGAAGGGAGCCTATGAACATTTTGATGACCTGTGGGATCATTAAGTCCACTGTGTCCAGCTTTTTGGAGAAACGGTTCACCAGGTTCCTACTGGGAGTCCTCTTGAAGAAGTTTATGGGCAACCACAGGACATTGTATAGCAGATCCAGGTGTAGATGGCAGGAAGCAAAGATTCCTCTGATGGGCACTGCCATGGAGTAGCCAAACACAGTGATACCTCGAGCTGTCTGTCCACGGCCTCCACCACCAGCATGTTATTCTGCATTTGCTTGGCCTCTTTCCCTGCACTGTTGATGCCTGTCATCCTGTCATCTTCTGAGGCCTGTTTCTGTACACATACAGGAACTCAGGAAAGGCCCTGTCAGCTCCTGGTAGGAGCCCATCTGGGAGTGAGTTCCTCCAGAAGGATTCCGGTAACTGTAGACTCTCCTTTCTTTCCTCCTGGTAGGGCAAGCTTGTACCCAGCCTGAAAAGGTATCTGCCAATACAAACCTAGGCATCTAAGTGAAACTGTCAGTCATCAAAAGGGATCCCACATGTTGGGCTCCCTTTATAGCAGGTCCACCCCAAGCATATAAACAGTCGTAAATGGGGTCCTCTCAAATGAGGTCCCACCAAATCCATCAAGGCATCATGCCCCAATGTATGTATTCATGAAGGTGCCTCATAAGAGGCTGAACCAAAGCTTTGGGTAGGAGATGAGTCTATGAGAATTCTGTCTCCATTTAGCTATGCCATCCCAAATGTCAGAGCCCTGGCCTTTAGTTTTTAAGGGGGTCTAAATCTAGCCAGGGTATCAAGGCCCTGGGGAACAGATCACCTCCAACAGCCTCCTTAGCAGCTCTGCCAGTGGCCTGATTTCTTTTTGTTATGCTGGCCACCCATTTGGGCTCAGCCACGGCCAGCATTAAGGCCATTGTTTTGGTGGCATACTTAATATCCTTATTTCCTGCCATTGGGAGACCCCTTTCCTTCCAAATTGCACCCTGAACATGCACAATCATAAAAACATATTTAGTTATGCTTTTCCTAGTGCCAGTTGAATCCCCACTGTCAGTTTTTCCCAGGTCTCCTGTGGGGATATTTGGAGGCAAGGGGCTCCAGGTCCCCTCCTTGGCCGTCTGAGTCTTGGACTTAAAACAAAACAAAACAAAACAAAACAAAAACCATTTGCTTTCCTACAGGCTTCCTACCACCCAGAGTCCTTTGCAATTTTGGGGCAATGTGGTATCACAATTATCATTAGACATAGGTACAAAAACTCACCAGACAAAAACTCACAAACACACACAAACAACATAGAGAATTCCCAACACAATCTAAAATGCCAAGTCTTATCAATCATGTGGGAATTTTCATTTAATGGCTGCTTCTGGTCACACTCCAGCACATATGTTGGATTACAATAACACTATTCTCTTTACACATAGCTTTGTTGCCATAAGTTAATCACTCAGCCAAAGTTTTTCCCACGAGACTTTGAGATGCAGCTTCCTTAGTTTGCAACAAAACTCACAAAAACAAACAGATAATACAGGGGATGCAAAAATCAAACAAATGGAAATCCACAAGGGACAAATGCCACCCCAAATGGCACCTCAGCCATTCCTCAGATGCCCTGCCACAGGAATGGAAGGTTCACAAATGGGAATCCCAAGGCAATAAATGCCACCCCAAATGGCTGAAAGGTTCAAAACCTTCCCCAAATGGGTGACCTAATCCCTCTGTTGCCTGGGCCTTCAATGAATGCCTTGCCACTAGGGCTGGAAGGTTCAAAACCTTCTCCAAATGGGTGGCCTAATCCCCCCATTCCCTGGGAAACCCTCCCCAAATGGTGGCCCCATCCCCCCATTCCCTGGGAACCACAAATGAGCTATGAATTCAAACCAGGTTCTCTAGTTCCACTCAACCTAATGACTTCCACCCCCAAAAGGTGCCTCAGAACAAATACCCTGATAGGGCCTCCAACAAATGCCCTGCCACAGGGCTGGAGGGTTCAAAACCCTTCCTAAGTGGGTGGAATCAGGGTCTCATGCCGGGGAACTTACCCAACAAATGGCCTGGCATCCAGACACTTTTCAAATCCATTTCTTTCTCCTCAACTCAGTTCAGGCTCCAGGTAGCTGCATCTACTTTGGGGAGACAGAGATGGGAATTCCCCAGAGACAAAATAGGCTCTGGCAGCTTCTGGGGCCATTCCTTGCTCTCTCACCTCAAAAAGAAGTTGCTCCTACCTGTGAAGACCCATGGCTTTGACCCAGGGCTTCTCCCTGCCTCTTCCAGCAGTTGCGGGTGCCATTCCACTGGGGCGCCGGTCGGCCCACCTAGGGATGCCAAATTCTATTACCAAAAGTTCGGCACTTGTCCCTAGGGCTGCATCAGAAGAATGAGGACAAGTGGTTTGAGGAAGGAAAGAGGAGTTTATTAATTTGCTGGCAAATGAGGAGGTTGGCAGACTCCTGTCTCAAAGCACCACATCCTCTGTATACTTTTCATCTCACTGGATAATGAGTGGTTTGAGGGCAGTATCCGTGTTGTATTTATTGGATCTCCCAGTGCTTAGAGCAAGAGGACTGCAGTATAAAGGGTGGTAAACAAGTGTTCAGTGGATAGGTGACTGAAAATCCATGAATAATTCTTCAGTACATAGGAGGTCATTGAATCGTGTGTATGTGTCTGTGTATTCATCAAATGTTTATCATGTGACTTCTTTATGCCAGGCGGTGTTCTGGAGGAAACAGTAGTGAACATACTGTATAAAAACCCTCACCCTTGTAGGACTTACATTTCATTGCTGAAAGAGGCACCATTCACCAAACAAATAAATAAAATATATGCTATGCTAGATGGCAGTAAGAAGTATTAAAGAAAAAGCAAAAAGAATGTGAAGTGTGTGTGTGTGTGTGTGTGTGTGTGTGTGTGTGTGCGCAGTTTACTAAAATAGGGTCAGAAAAATCTTCCACCGAGAAGGTGACCTTTGAGTAAAGAGGAGAGGGTACAGCAGCACCATGCAGATACCTGGGGAAGGGCATTCTGGACAGAATAACAGTGACAAAGGCATGAAAGTGTCTCTGTGCTTGCTGTATGTACTGTGGTATTTTTTCAGAAGGCATTTGAGATGATGTTAAAATTTTACTATATAAAATTCAAAGCACAGAGGAGTTGCCTGTCTGTGACCAGACTTCATTGCGACCTGTGGGGGCTTTTCTCCTATCTGGCTAAAATGGTGTCAGGCAGGGGTGTGACAGCAACAGTCAGCTTGTTTATGGGAGCTGTCAGCTAAACCTAAAAAGGCACTTGGCTGTCTTAAAGTGCCTTTCACATTCCTTCTGCCATTTGATCCTTTGAGCAACCCCATTTTGCAGAAAAGGAATCTTTGGAGCAGATAAGACTCGGAAATGTGGTTACTTGCTCAAGGTAACTCTGGTAGAACGTGACATCCTGTCACTTAGAGCTCCCGATTCCAGCCTTTACCTGCTTTTTACTTGGACGTGCAGCTGCTCTAGCTGTTTTCCAAAGAAACAGTGTCACTCTTTTTTGGACCTGGGTGATCTTTCTGGCATGCAAGTCTAACAGGTAATTCCCAGTGGGATATCTCCATGCGCTGCTCCACGTCTACCAGATAAAATCTCAACTCCTGTATATGGCTGGTAAGACACTCGATGAACTGGCTGCTCTTTCTTACCCCTCCAGATGTGTTTCTTGACACTACCTCCTTTGAAGTTTATGTTCTAACTGCTTAGGGCTTAGATTTCTCTGAATTTCACATCCTTCGTTGTGCCTGTGTGTGTGTGCAGATGTAATTCCCCCTGCCTGAAATACCTCCTCCTCCTCTGCACCATGAACAGACAAGTCTGAGCTCAGAGGCAGCCAGCCCCTCTGAAGCCTTCCCTGCCTTCTCTGCAGACCTCAGCCTCCTTTTTCTGTGTATGTGAAAGCAGTTCTTTTAGGGTGTTACAGTCAATGCCATCTCTCTGCTCTCAATGTGGTGACCTTATTTGAGGACAGGAATTCTATCACTTCCTGTATCCTCACACCTCACCCACTGTAGTCACTCAGTGACTGTTGATTGGCATGTGAATAAGTTCAGGAATCATGTCAAGTGCTGTGTGTCAGAACAGCCTTGAGACTTCAGGTTTGCAGTTGTGAGTCCTGACTCTCTTGGATTGGAAGGAAACACGGGTAGGCACAGTAACTGGATGTTTTAAGTACATAAGAGTTTTCCACCGACTGCCTAATGACTCATTATTTGAGTATTTTCAGCATCTTCCTCTGCATAAAACAGCACTGCTGGGTTTGGAATTAAATATGAAAAACTCCTGATGAATCATCTTGGAAATTGAAATCAAAGTGGTTTCAATTTGTTGCCTACACATAATAACACCCAGTGAAGCTTAGCTTTCACTCAGTCGTCAGTTCAGCTTGTTTCTAATTCCACAGTCTTTTCACATTTTCTCTTTCCACCCCCTGGAGTTATGTGCTGCAGGAATGCTAACTTGGGTAGATTACTAGGTGTGAATGAAAGTATTGATACAATTTGTGGGGTTATTTCTGATACAAGGCCTGTGCATCTTGAAGGGCCGCACCATCTTGAACCAGCCAGCAGAGGCTCCCGGAAATCGACAGCTTTTCCAGATGATCTTTGGAGCTGCCTACCTTGCTTACCTGCATTTTTCTTTTCAGTTTTATATAATGATGATTGACAAATTGTCAGAGAGTTTTCTTTTCTAGTATTTGTCCTAATTAACTCATTTTTATGGTTGAAATATAATGCACACATGGCCCAAATACTCAAGTGTGAAATTGATATACAATGGAAAGTCAGTATTTCCCTTTCTTATCCATCCAGAAATAGTTTATGGATATATATATATTTAATATTTATATTTATGTAACTACATTTTAGACAGATTTAATAAAGCTATACACATTGTTCTGTATCTTGATTTTTTTTTCACTTTTATCTTACCTTTATAATTATTGTAAATGTATCTTGAAGTGTAATCTCTCTAGCATTCTTTTAGAAAAGTTTTCAGAAGAGAAAATCAGATAAAAATGGAAACATGCCCTTTAGTTTTATAGGCTAGGGAAGCAAACTCAGCAGGGGATGAAATTCAAAACTTTATAGTAGACTATTTCTAAGATGTGTTTTTTTAAGCTACTAATTGAAAATACTAAGTAGAAAATTATCTCAAGCAAAATAACAACCCTGGAGGGGAAACACACCACCTGTTTAAAACTTTCCAAATAATATTACTAAGAAATAGAGACTATTAAACCAGAATGGATTTATTACCCCTACTACTAAGCGGTAGATTAAGTCATTGAGCATTCTGTTGTCATGAATATTTATGCATGTTTTGCTTTTACAGGGATTTGACCATATTCTTGTAAAGAAATCATATTTTATTCACCCCCCTCAACCCAAAGAACTACATTGCCAAGTTTTGGGGAGAAATAGAATAATTTAACTCTTCACAATTTTCATTTTAAATTCCTAATGGCTTTTTATGCTGTTAGTTTTTGCAGCCTGTGATGTTTTACCCATCACTTTGAATACTGAATATGGAAGATTTTTGAAGCTATCCATAAAGCTCTTCACAAGCTTCTTTGAGGCTAAAACCATTCATAGCCATGGATCATGTCACTGAACTTAGGTGGGGAAAAGAGGGAGAGCAGTTCGAATGTACCGTAAACAAAAAATCCCGGGTGATTTTAGGCGTGAAGCTGTACGCAGAACATTTGTGGACACCTGTTTAGCAGTGTGGGGAGAGTGGGCGGGAAGCCAGGCAGCTTGACTCAGTTCCCCGCTGCAACACTACAGCTCTGGAAACTTCAAGCACAGACGGGGCATCTATACAACAGGAACAGGGTTCCCAGTGCACATCACTGGCTTGCTGTGAGGGTCAAATGAAAATCATGTGAAAATACTTTAGAACCTTTAAATGTTGTGCACTTGTGGAGGTGAATAAATGAATGTGTGAAATAAGATGTTGGAGTGAATAGGAGATGCTTTGGAATATTTTAAGGAAAATGATGATAGGCTCAGGGGAAGAATTTTTTTACTAAAATCTAAATTGAATATTGGAAGTAATCATAACCAGCGAAGTTCCTTGAGGAAGAGATAAGAGGCGGTGACAATGATAAAATAATTTGCATAGGGAGCTAGAACTTTGTTCAGCCATCCAGTCTCATTTAATCTTTATGAGGACTCAGAAGAAATTACTTCAATTTTAGAAATGGAAAACTTGAAACTCAGGAGAGAAAAACCAGTAATCCAAGTCTTTGATGCCAATTCCTATCTTTTTTTTCATAACTATTATAATAATTTTACTTTTTCTTGGAAGCCTTTGTGACAAGTTGTCTCTTCTCATTAGTATTGCTTTACACAATAAATTGAAGTATTGAAAATCTTCTTATATACTTAACAAATATTTGATAATCCATAAACTTGTAGACAGAAACCGATCATCAAGAAATTAATAGAATGCCCCTATTCACCACCTTATTAAGACAGAAGTTTAAAATGAGGTGTAATTATATCAGGGAGTTGAATAGGAAATGGTTTTCTTTCTTATGCTTCTGAAACACTCTCTGTTATCATTAAAGAATTGAAAATGAGAGGCTTGGAAATGTAGCTTAGATTGGATATCCAGTTGAAAACCTACCTTTGTGTGTCTGCTGTGGGCAATTGTATTCACACACACATATATGGGATGAGAAGAGGAATGTCTGTGTGAAAAAAGTCTACCTAGAGTAAGATAGATTGACAGTACTAAAATCTATCATTGAAAGTCCATCGTTTGTAAAAGGATTCTAATGCCAAATCTTACTTATGTTTAGTGGGAGCTGCATATACGCTGGTCTAATCAAGAGCTTTATAATTTTAAGCAATTCCCTTCCTACATACCAAATATAAAAGGATGGTTCTTGGGAGGCATTATGCTTGGGAGTAACATTATTACTTTGCCACTTACTAGCTTAATGGCCTTAGACAAGTTACTTAACTCCTTACTTATCTGTAAAACAGAGATGATGTAAGACCACCAGGTTTCAATGGCCCATTACACGGTAACAGGCCAATACACTGAAACGTCGGGTATTGCAGCAGAGAAAGAGTTTGATAATTGATTGGCCACCAAGTGAGGAGGTGGGAGGGAACCACAAATCCACCTCCCTTAGGGGTCTTGGACCAGGGTTTTTAAGGGAATTTTTGTTTGGGGGGTGGGTGGGTAAAGGGCTGAGGAGTTGGGGATTGCTGATTGGTTGAGAGGTGAGGAGTGAAGTCATGGGACAAAGAGATGAGGAAACCACTTTCCTGTGCCAAGTAGGTTCCTCAGGGAGGGTCTTCAGACTGGCTGGCGTCAGCGGACCCACTAGAATGCAGAATCTGGAAAATAGATGGAAACTTGAGGTTTCCTAACATTAAAGATATTGTCTTACAGAAATGATTAAGGGAAGCCTTGTGACAGGGTCTAAGTAACTTATAGGCAGTAGGCTATTGTAAGGAAAAGGGCTAAAGGGTGACCTATAACTAACTAACTATAAGAAAGTGGGTTAAAGGGCAAGCGGGTTAGTGCTTAGCCAAGTTTCTATTCAAAGTCTATATTTTTAGACCTTAATTTTCTTTTTCTTTTAGACAGTTTCAATGAGATTAAGAGATGCTTGTCTGACAGCATTATTAGTATTAAGTGAGAGACTCAGTACACGTATGTTTTACACTAGATTGTTCCATCCTGAAGTCTGAAATACTAGATTTTTGTTTTTAAGTATTTCTTAGGAAAAGTGATGTGATATTGTGAAATACATATTTGGTCTTCATCCCTTTTCCTGGGTTACAACTGCTAATATCCTTGGAATCTCCAAAGTGCTATCTTTTTATGCGCTAATATTGACTGATAGCTCCAGGATAGAGCTGGTCACCAGGAAGACAAAGGCAGGATTAGAGGATTGGGACTTTCAGCCCCACCCCCCAACCTTCAGGGAGGGGACAGTGGCTGAGGGTCAAGTTGATCACCAATGGCGAATGGTTTAATCAATCTTGCCTACGTAGTGAAGCTGCCATAGAAACCCAAGAGGACAGGGTTCATAGAGCATCTGGATAGCTGACAACATGGGTGTTTCTAGAGGGTGGTGCTCCAGGAGACAGCATGGAAGCTCCATGCCCCTTCCCCATGCATCATCCTATACAACTCTTCATCTGTATCCTTTGTAATTAACCAGTTAATGAAAGTTATGTGTTTCCTTGAGTTCTGTGAGCTGCTCCAGCAAATTAATCAACCCCAAAGAAGGGGTCATGGGGACACCAGCTTGAAGCTGTTCAGGAAGTTCCAGAGGTCCAGACTTTCAACTGGTGTCTGAAGGGGGAATCAGTCTGACACTATCTCCAGGTAGATAGTGTTGGAATTGAATTGGAAGACACCCAACTGACGTCACTGCAGAATTGCTTGCTTGCTTGCTTGGTGAAAGCCCCCACCTCTGGCCACAGAAATCTCCCATGTTGATTGTTGTGTTAGTGTGAGCACAGAGGAAAAACAAACGGTTTAAGTTTTTCCTGAACAAGTGAATAAATTTTATGTACAAAGAATATGAAATAATTATTCACAGAGGGGCCAGACAATTTCTACTTAGTAAAGGAGAAGAAATTAAAGTTGTTTAAACTGTACAGGAATCTGTTGGCTATAATTTGTTGGTCTGAAATTGTATTTTTTAAAAAATCTGTTCTAAATATTTAGTGGAGGCTTAAATGAGAGGAGATACTTCCCCATTTCCTCACCGGGAGGCATTTATAAAGATTTATTTTACGTTAGTGTTTGAATTCTTACACATTAACAAAATCTTAGTGTTAGAAAGGTGATCATCTGGCGCTACTCCTTTGTTTCACATCTGAAGGAACCAAGCCCCGGAGGAATCGAGAAGGAATCAATTGTTCCCGCCATGGAATTCCCAGAACTCTTGGCTGGTGACTCTGTGATGGTGCTTATAGTCACATGCCGTCTGCGAATTGTTTATGTCTACATCTTTGTCAGTTGCTAGTTTAGAATTCCTTGAGAGTGAGCTCCAGGTTCAATTTGCTTTCATGTAATAATGGGGGAGGGAGTGCTATAAAATGGCTTATTTTATTTGTGACTTGGAAGAAACCATGAAGGGGATGTGCTATTGATACTCTTTTATAGGTGAAGAAACAGAGATATGAAGTAACTTGTTCCAAATTGCATCTCTGTTGAGTGGGGAGCTGGAATATCAACCAGTGCTACTGACTTCAAAGCCAGTTCAGTGTGCGGCATGTACCTGATTTGTGCATGAGACTCTACTATGTTCTGGAAAAGGCAAATTCAGGAAGTACACATGGTTTCTGCCCTCCAGAAGCTATAATATTAAGAGAAGACAATGTAAAGTAAATTATACAATTAAAGTGTGATTTTTGTATGCCTTTTAGCAAATTCCATAGTTCCTTTTTGGAGTACCTGCTTCATGCCAGGTCTTAGTTTGTATATCTTGTATGTATATATTGTCTGTTAGGCTTCTCACATCCATGAAAGCTAAATATTATTACTGCCATTTTACAGATGAGACAACAAAGCTCATAGTAACTTGCACAAAGGTCATTCACCTACTAAGTTCTGTGTGCTTGTGCTTATGTCACTAGGCCATGTCATTTTCTTCACTGGCAAAAGGAAATAGTACATTCTTTTTGCCACACATAAGTCTGAGGTTGTATGTGGAGACATGAAACTTTCTGCAGGTTAAATAAGAGCCTGTGTAAATGTTAATAGTAGTAATTCTGCTCGTTATTGCTACATGCTGCCATTTTGCAGCTTTGCTTTCCACCTGGCCTTGGGATCTGTTTCATAAATTGTATTAGAATACGAAGAGAAGAGAAATGAGGCAGTGTTATACTATTGAGGCTAAGTGAAAACCATGCAGGCCACTCTCGCAGTGCGTGCACTAAATCTTGCAGATATCAGGAAATAAGACATCGAAAATGAATGTGGAACAAAACTGTGAGAAACTGTTGGTAGAGCAAAGGTGGTTGATTCCATGAGTGTGGGGTGGAAACAATAGCCTGGTAGAGAGAGGGTGTGGAGTTATACATACAGATAGTTTAGAAGACTATAGCCTTTCCTTCAAAGTGCATTGGGCAAGTTCAGGCTGAGAGCTTTAGTCTGAAACCAACAGGTGAAAGTATATATGTGTATGTGAAGAAAAGCCTTCTTCATTGTTTTGGTGAACATGGATTTGCTGGTGAAGTGCAAATCTGGGGTACTAGGATCTCCTTCGAAGAACAACTGAAAAGAGCTCTCCTGCCATGCTGCAAACCTAGTCATTGGATATTTGGTCTTGCTCTCTGCAACTGGTCAGAAAAGTGCTGGCCAGATGAGGTGAGAAAACAGCAGGTGGCAACAGTGTACACCCGCACTGCAGAGCCAGGTGTAGATGGGCTGGCTGGCCCTGAGCAACAGCCTGGGCGGGACCAGGTAACTGCAGGGGTGGCTGTGGCCTTGCTGGGAGGTTTAGGGTGGTGCCTGAGGGGTTTGGACACTAGGTAGAAAGGGGATTGAGTTAAATGTCAGCCTTAGGTACACTAAGAGCTGAGGTGTGGATCCCCTTTGCCTAAATGCATCGTCGGAAACACTGTTCACATGCAGCTGGTTCCAGCATCACTCTCTAATTGCAGTTAGATTTGGTTCTTTCACTCCATCTTTCCATCAAGCCTCAGTCACCTAGGCTGTAGCACATTCTCTGCCCTTTACTGGAATCTGTCTCCCTGTTCTTTGCTGACCTTTTCACTGCTGGTACCTGAGGAGTTACCCAGATACTAACTCTTCCAAGACTTTCGGACACTTGACCCAGGCCTGTCCCCCGTGTGCCCACAGCGCCCTGTGCTCACTGCTGTCACACTGTCTTTCAGTTTGCCTGACTGTCTGTGCTAATAGACTCCGTTCCTGGAGGAGAGGGTTACATCCCCCTGGTACATCACTCGGTACATGATAGGTGCACAAAAAATATTTATTGGACGGGTAAAAAGATGGTCTTGTACCTTTCTGTGGGAGAGTTAGTATTCAAATCCAGGTCTTTTGACTTGAGACACGTTTGTGGTTTTTGAGAGTAAGACTCAGTGTATGCATAGGGGTAGGGGAAAAAATGAAACATAGTAAAGTTGCCTTTTACTCAAATCTGCTTGCTGGAATCCAAGACATTTCTTTAATTGGTTTTTGTCAGTACCCCCGGATTGTTCCTTAGTAGGATCAAGAGAGAGAATGTCAGGCTAGGTTTGGTAATACTGACTCGACATTGACAAATCTCCTGTGTACCTCAGAATAATGGCTTACACATTAGAAATGCTGACAGCTTACTATAATTAGGAGCACATTTCTGAGAACCAAAGGTAGAGTCTTGTTTTTTCTCTAATTTGCTTATATTAAAATATAATACGTACCATGTCTTCCCCACAGTTGGGATTGATTCAATTAATGCTGTTCAAGTATTATGCTCCCTGTTAAGTAATTCCAAAATTATGGCTGAGCTGCTGTTACTTCCTTGACACCCAGACCAACTTTAATGTAAACAAATGTGGCCAATTAATCACTTATTCTCCTTTCCTGTCAGTTGTTGGATTCTGAGTTTAGTTCTGTTTGAATAATTTTGTTGTTGTTAGAGAAGCTGCTGAGAGTTACATAGGACAATATCCTAGTGAGCCCTAAATTGAGCAGAGTGAAAATTGGTTGGAACTTTTTCATACAACTGGAAGTATTTACTATTTCAGGAGCAGGGTTTTTTGTTTTTGTTTTTGTTTTCCTTTTCCTAACTTATCTCTGGAGAAAATATTTTTCTCTTCATAGAGAGCCGTTTATAGCCATTTATAATGAGGTTACTGAACTGCAACTCTTTCATTGAAAACGCTCATGGTGGTCCGCAGAAAACTTATCCAGAGGCAATGATGAAAAAAATTACTTCTAGAATGAGTTACTATGAATGATATAGGTGATTGGGGAACAGATGTGATACAGGTTTATGGTAGTTGAAAAAGCAAGAATATATTATTTTTTAAGTGGGTGGAGGTCTTTAAGGTTGAAGAAGAACAGTGCAAGAGACCAGAAAGCTGTGTCTAGACTCAGTTCTGTGTCCTGTCTTTGTGGCCTGCACGGGGGTGAAGTGCCACCTCTGCAGCAGACTTCACAGGGCAGTTGTGAGCCCTGTTACGTGGCAACAGTGTGTGAAGGGACAGACTGGTGCCCTGCAGACATGATCTTTTTCTCTTTGTTATAAACCTGCTCATATTTGTATGATGTTTGTAAAATATGTTTTTTCCATGCCTTTCACAGGCTGATCCCAAAGAGCTAATCAAGATGGTCACCAGGCACGTAAGTCGACACGGACACGAAGCCTGGCCCGAAGACCTCGTTTCCCTGAGCAAGCAGTTGCACCACTACAACGAACGTCTCCTGGATTTCACCCAGGCTCAGATCCTTCAGGGCCTTCGGAAGGGTGTGGATGTGCAGCGGTTTACCGGAGATGACCAGTATAAAAGGGAAACCATCCTTGGTCTAACAGAGTACGGGATACCTTCGTCTCCAAAGGGGATGAATTTATACCTTCTGAACCTGTTTAAGAAAGAAAAAAAAGGGGTGGGGGATGGATTTAAACTTCAGAAGAACAAGTTGAATTATTAAGAATATTAATCACAGTCCTTTGATGATTTACATCCATGGTTATGATGAACAGGGCTTTCGTGGAATGTGTATGTCTTCCCAGACAGAACAATAGATGTAGACAACATTTTGAACTATTTTTTTTTAATTTCCCATGATTTTTAAGTCATTATTTTAAAATAATGATTTTTTTAAAGTTATCTTAAAAAGAAAAAAAATTCTTTTAAGTTTCTCATGATTTTGATAGTCCAATACCAAGATTATGACCTTGTTAGAGGTAATTGCATATGGTCAGGGGTGAAAGTGTAAAGCTTATGATAGAAATTTAAAAATAAAATTGCCATTTATTCCTGGCTAGAAATCTCACTTTTCTAAGTACATGCAGTTTAATTTCTTCAGTATTAAAGATTAGATACAGTTGACTTAATACCAAAGAAAAGTCCTGTATTGCCGATTCATGGTACCTTTATGTTTCGTGGGTTTCTAGAGGAAGAGAAGCCAGCTGGCTCTGGTAGTCTCTCCTGTCAGAGACAAGTAGCAACTGCCATTTTCTCCTTTTGCCCCTTAACCCTTTTAAGAGAAGAGCAGGCCCTTGTATGAGATGGCAGTTCAGTTCAAGGCCCAGTTGGAAGATTTGCTTTCTAGGTATGGAGTGTCCTTTAGTTTTAGTACGGCTGTCTGTTTTCTCTTTTAGTAATTCAGATCAAATCTTACATGTCAGAAGGTGGGAAAGTGTGTTCACTCACAATAATTAAGTAGAGATGTTTTGTTTTTAATGCCACAATTTGTTGAGTGCTTACCATGGGCAAGGCACTGTGCAAAGTGCTCTGTTAACTTTATTTTATAAATGTCTTTTAATCTTCAAAGATAACCATATGAGATAAAATGATGCTTAGGCATAATAAGTAACTGGCCTAAGTTTCCTTAGGTAGTGAGAATCACAACTGTGATTGTTAGTTGGATCTGTCACGTATCAAAACCATCACATCTTCACCACAACACCATATACCTTTCCGTATAGTCGCTTGCATTCTTAAGGGAGCAATGGCGTGCAGTTCAGTGTAGGTTAACAGCCTTGGAAACTGAGATTAAATTGTACTTACGTTTAATGGTTATTGCTCTCTACTGACAAATCACTTTGAAATAACAAAGATTGTCTTGATTATGGTAGTGGTATATGTTATTTTTCATCCCTATCATTTAAATCCTTGAGAAAGTCTCAAACTAGCCTTGGTACCCTCTGATAATTTTATATTAGCCTGGACTTCTTTCCTGCTAGAAGATACCCCAAGTTATCTTTAGACTAAGGCAAAATATAGAGAGATCAAAAGAAAAATAGTAAGAGTAACCTACTGTTATCAATTAAGAAACATGAAATATTTTTTTCTTCCCCTCTGTCCTCCTGGAGGCTCATAATTTCATAGAATCATTTAATGTCTAATTTGAAAGTGACCTATGAGATCATTTAGTCAAATATCCTCAATTTTTGGAAGAGGAATCTAAAAACCAAAGAGCTTTAAAGAGTTGCTTAAGGTCGCTCGGTCAGGAGTTGAGCCTGGGTTTCTTTTGTCCAACCAAGTCCATGTGCTTTTCCTCTGGGCATTTTGTAATCCTTGGTGCCATGTTGATGGCTTCTTAGAAGAGGGTTATTATGCACAATACAAGTTTATAAGGCAAGGCATGCCTTAGACCATCAGTTACATTTTGCTAGAGTTTTTGTCCTTTATTTTCTTTTTTAAGTATCCAGCTAGCGTATACTATTTGAAGTATGTCCTAGAAGACAAATACATGCTTTTGATAAATATATAATAGAGTCTTCCCTGCAATCTGTTGCTTAGAAAAATATACAATAGTCTTTGAAAGGCTTGTTTACAATGCCTCAGTTTTCCACGGGTTTGGTGCTTTTGCAGTTCTGATTTGGAGAAGGGATCTCAGTGTCTTGCATACAAGATCCCTGAAGGCCCCATGTCCTCCCATTTTGCAGATCTGTGCCTTCACTTGTATACACTATGACTGTTCTTCATTTTCTTACTCATTGTATATCCATTTTTTTTTTTTTTGAGACTGGCCTGGGGCGAGTGCCATGGCGTCAGCCTAGCTCACAGCAACCTCAAACTCCTGGGCTCAAGCAATCCTACTGTCTCAGCCTCCCGAGTAGCTGGAACTACAGGCATGCGCCACCATGCCCGGCTAATTTTTTTTTTCTATATATATTTTCAGCTGTCCAATTAATTTCTTTCTATTTTTGGTAGAGACGGGGTCTCGCTCTTGCTCAGGCTGGTCTCGAACTCCTGAGCTCAGGACGATCTGCCCGCCTCGGCCTCCCAGAGAGCTAGGATTACAGGCGTGAGCCACCGCGCCCAGCCTGTATATCCATTTTAATGGCAGTTATTTTCCATAAGTGCATTATATCTGTCCTTCATTGTCTGTATGTCTTAGATGGTACATTCTAAGGGATCAGGCAGGGTACCTTTGAAGAGGGTATAACATTGTTTGGGTCCTTCCCACTTTAACAAGTGATAAAGATATCAGTACTTAGTGTGTTCCTGTGCCAAGCAATGGGCCAGACTCCCATAATAGAAAGGATGAATTAGTAATGGCCCCCATTCCCAAGGAATTCTCATTCCATCCTGTGGAGGTAGGTACTCAGTAAATAAGAAATAATTTCTAATTGACACTGACCTAATCCATAGGTTGACATACATAATCCTTGGCCTCTCTTTAATAGCCCATGAACAAAAAATGGTTTTTACATTTTTAAAACTTTGTGGAAAAGCAAACACGCAAAATAAATAAATAAAAGGAAGGCTATGCCACAGAGACTGTATGGCAGTGAAGCCTGAGGTACTTACCATGTGGCGCTTCTCAGAAAATGCTTGCCAACCCTTGGCTGATCAAGCACATAAATGCCGTGGCTTCTTTAGCTAGGGGAAATACAGTCTTAGCAGTGCTATTTAACAGTAACAGAGATGTCATTTCTGCTTCTGTGGTTTTGCTCAAACCATTCTTCCAACGAAGAATTCTGTCTTTCATTTCTCTGCTTCTGGGAAATAGGGTCCTGCAATAGTCTTTCCAAAACGGCCTCAGTGTGGCCATTTTCTTGGAATTCTTGATATGCCCAGAGATTGTCAAATCTGGCAACGACCGTCCTGGATTAAATCTTCCACCGACTCTCCATTGCCTGTAGAGTGAGGTGCAGGTCCCTTAGTGGGCCCGAGGACCCCCTGCATTCCTCGCTGTGACCCCCCTTCTCCTTCATCTCCCGCAAGCCCACCTGTCCCTTCTCCCCTTGCCCAGCCCTGCCGAGTTAGTGCGTGTTTACTCCCCAGCCTTCAGCTCACACTGGTCACTTCCCCTCTCTGTTCTCACAGAGCTTCGTAGTCCTCTCTTTCAGCACTGCCACCACTGTGTTTGTCGCTGGTTCGCATGTCCTGTCTTCCACTAGACTATGAGCTTACTTGTTTTTATATCCTTAAGCAGCTAGCTCAGTACCAGCATGATATAGAAAACATAAAAGTTTGTTGAGTGACTAACTGTGCTTTCTCTACTATCTACCCATAGGATAGAGATGCACTGTTTTTTGATTATAGGCTCCAGAGTCTAGTTCAGAGTTTTTTCGAGCACAGCACTATTGACATTTTGACTGGATGATTCCTTGCTTAGGGGGCTTCCTGTGTACTGTAGGATGTTTAGCAGTATCCCTGGCCTCTGCCCACTAGATGCCAGTAGTGCATCTCCCCTTCCCCACATTTGTCATGATCAGAATGTTTCCAGACATTGTCACATGTCCCCCAGGGGACAAAGTGTACCCATGATTAAGAACCACTGGTCTACACAAGTCCTTGGTAGATTGCAATGCACCACAGTGAAAAAGGAGCATTAAAATTCCTTGGAAGTACTTTTCCTGAATCACTGTGAAATGTCTTATTAAGAAGTGTACTGACAGCACCCCTCTCTGCTGGTGAGCAGTCCTAATGAGCATTTTCTTTGCCGATGGAGGTAATATGTTTCTCTTCTCTCCCTTTCCTGGGTCTGATGGACATTCCTAAAGAACCCTTGAGGAAAACGTCTACAGCATTGCTCTTTCTCTGGCACAGCGGTATAGTGTCTCCCGCTGGGAAGTTTTTATGACGCATTTGGAGTTCCTGTTCACTGACAGTGGGTAAGCACAATTCACATGTATGTTTATTTCCATCTTTCTTTTCCTCATCTATTTTGGAAGGATCTTGAAGTTGTAGAGTACAATTGCAATTTTCCTTTTCAGCTATGGTAGACTAGTATCTTGGTACATTCATTCTCTCTCTATGCATCATCAGTGCACCAATATTCTAACAATTGCCTTTTAGTTTTTGTTTTTCAGTAATAACAGCCTTGGGTTAGATACTTTACTATTCATTCATGTATTCATCCAAATGTTGCTGAGAATCTAATGTGTGCTAGATAGTGTTAGACACTAGGGTTACAGTGGTGAGCAGAAGCAGGGATCTTAGCTGTCTTGGAACTTGCAATGGGAGACAGATAGGTCATAATTGGTTAATGAGATAAGCAAATGTGAAATTAAAACTCTGCCAAGTACTGCATAATACAGCCCAATTAGGAGATTTGGCAAGTTAGGGAAGGCTTTCTTGAGGAAATAATGCATGAACAGACACCTGAATACTGAGTCCGAATGACCTACACAAGGAGAAGGGAGCCATTTTCTAGGTAGACAGGACAGTAAGTGAAAAGGCCCTAAGATTAGGAACATGATAAGCCTGAGGGCCTGACAGATGGACAGTACTGCTGAGGTCCAGGGAGATGGAAGGAAGACGGCCTGAGATGAGACGGGTGAGGCAGAAGAGCAAGGCCCTGTAGTGAGACCATGGAGGCCCTATCGAGAGCTTTTGGCCTCCTCTTGAAAATAACAGCAGGCTGTTTAAGGATTTTGGTGAACAAGAGGGACATAATATGACCAGATTTGCATTTTGATAAGATCACTTTGGCTTCTGTGTTGAAAGATTGTAGGGAAGCCAGGAGGGCCATATACAGACCAGTTAGAGAGCTGTTATGGTAACAGACCCCCTGACAGATGACCATAGTTTGGAGTAGGGATTTGAAAGTTCCAAAGGGGAGGTGAGAATGGGTTTCAGAGATATTTAAAAGGTGAAATAGAGAGTACTCAATATATTGGTTAATAAGGATATACTAGACATGAGGGTCAGTGAAAGGGGAGGCGTCAAGAATCGTCCCCAGATTCCTACTTGGCCCACCTGTGGATGGTGGCATCATTCGATGAGGTGGGGACACTAGATGAGGGTCAAGGTGTTGTAAGGGGAGGGCGAAGAAAAGGCAGGGAATGGGGAAGTTACACACGCTGAACACCCAAGAGGAATGGTCAGGTCAGCAGTTGGATCTTACAGATCTGGGATTCAGAAGAGAAGATGGAGCTGAAGATGCTAACTTGGGAGTCATATGCACGTCCATAGTAAATAAGGTCTGTTGTGGATGTGCTGTGGGAAAGAATACAGAATGAAGAAAGGAGAAAGACTTAAGACAGACCTCGAGGGCCTTCCGCATTTAATGGTAGAAGAAGAGCTGCTAGTAAAAGGACAAAAAGAGAACAGGAGAAGAAAGAGTTTAAAGAAGGTGAGGGAATATTGAGGGGTCAAATCCTGCCGATCGGTCAAGAAAGGCTTATAATTCAGCCTCTTTAACTTTTATTAATCACTTTGAAATTTTAACATCTACATTTTAAGTATTTATCAAATTGCAACATGGGTGATAATGTTATCTGTAATAAATATTGTACAGATTTCACCACTTTTGAGGCACAATATGTTAAAATAAATGTTTCTTATGATATGCATATTGGCATTTAAAAATATCCTGGCATTTTATTAAATATCTTTTTTCTTTCATTGAATGTTACATAAAAGGATGTCATGTCTGTACAAACAGGATGCTTCCTTGGTCTCTGAATATATTATAAATTATCAGGCAATTGAGTACTGTGCAAGACTGTTCCTGGCACATCATTGCACCTGATCGCGGTGTGATTATGCAGATGCACAGCAATTACAAGAGCAGGAAATCGTTACCTCCCGGCATCCTCACTTGAGAGTGGCAAAGCACTTAATATCGATTTAGCGGTGGTGTTCGGTGCTCCCTGTTCTTTACTCAAAAGGCAGCAGTTTGTCTTACTATTTAATCAAACTCGGTAACATAGTTATTTGAAATCAGCCTTGTTAGTACAATAGAAATTGCCAAACATTTATTCGTTGAGTCAATGCCCCTGGGAAGTTAACAGATAGAGTCACGAGAAAAATAATGTTCTTTGCCGTAGGGTTTTGTCTTTCTATTCCTTTAAAATGTCATTTTCCCCCCATGAAGTTTATTTCCCTATAATTGCACATTCCCCTTCCTGAAGTCCAAACATCCTGCATTTTGATTTAACTTCTAATATCTATTATACGTTTTAGGCACTCAGGTGATTACTCACGTGATTTTTCTTGGGTTGCAGAGATCCTGACACTGTCTTCCATGTTGGCTAGTTTAGTATTGTCTCTTCTGATTTTGAAGGTATCAGCTGCAACAGCACATTTATTGATGAGTGCACACAGATTTTGGCGAGGCAGCAGTACGTAGCAGATAAAGTGTAATCCTTAACATCAAAATAGCTAGATCGAGTCCTATTTGTGTCACTTGTAGTTGTGTGTCCTTGGACAAGATAATTCAGTTTTCTGAAGCTCATTTTCCTCAACTCTAAGAATAATAAAAAATTAAATTATTTAATGGTAAAATATCTAACCTACAGTACCTGACACATGATTGGTGCTCAGTTGATGGCAGTTATTCCTGGAATTTCACTCCTGTCAGAAAGAGATCATTCTCATAAACACCCATACTCGAATTGCTGGTCTCTTTTTTCCCCTTATTTTCCTCCTCCTATTTTTTCTTCTTACAATTTTAAACAGCAGTGATGGCTTTAAGTGGCTGTGAGTGCCTGGAGTTACTTCCAACTAGCAGACACTGGCTCTCTCAGTCTCTCGGCTCTACTGGGGCATGTTCAGCGCCCCAAGCTCAGGTCTGACTTGTCACTTACTGCAGACTTAGTGTCTGTCTTCACCTTGGGGCTGTTCTAGACATGGCGGTGGATCTTATAGACAACAGTAGCTGCCAGTGTACATGTGCCTACTGGTGACAACGTGTGTTTTGGAGTCAGATCAGGTTTCCAGATCCAAATCTACTGCCCATAGCCACCAACTACGTAGCTTTGAGCATGTTCCTTAATCTTCTTGAATGACTGTTTTCGTAGTCACAGAGACCATTATCCTCAGCTGGAGGGTTGTGAAGATCAGAGAAAATCTGTGGAAAGTATGTAACCTAGTGGCTCTTTAGTGCTATTCTGATTATCTCTGTTATTCTTGTTAATTCTGATGATTCTATAAGTGTCTTTAAGTTTTGGACACAAGATCATTTTGAAATGTGGAGGATGCTTCCAGCTGCTATAATAATACTATATTTATTAAATGTCATTATTATTGTTACTATTTTTGTATTCCAAGCATACTTTTAAGTGCTGAACAAGACAGATACATCCTTACTATCATTGAGCTTATATTCTAACCCTTCCCTCCCCTCACACACTAAAAAACCAGCCCAAAAGTAAGTTGCAAGTTATAGTAAATACTATCAAGGGCCAGGTGCTATGGCTCATGCCTGTAATCCCAGGACTTTGGGAGGCTAAGGCAGGAGGATAGCTTGAGGCCAGGAGTTTAAGACCAGCCTGGGCAACATAAGCGAGACCCTATCTTTATAAAAAATTTAAAAATTAGCCAGGTGTGGTGGCATGCATTTGTAGTCCCAGTTACTCAGGAGGCTGAGGCAGGAGGATTGTTTGAGCCCAGGAGTTCAAGGTTGCAGTGAGCTGTGATTGTGCCATTGTACTCCAGCCTGGGTGACAGTGTGAGACCCTGCCGCAAAAAAAAAAAAAAAAAAAAGAAATTAGCATGGTGCCATGCTCCTATAGTCCCAGGTACTCAGGGAGCCTGAGGCAGGAGGATTACTTAAACGTAGGAATTTGAAGTTGCAGTGAGCTATGATGATGCCACTGCACTCCAGCCTGGGCAACAGAATGAGACTCTGTCTCAAAAAAACAAAAACAAAACAAAACCATGAAGTCGATACACAAGTAGCAGATAGGGAAGACCTCTCTTGGTTGTGAAGAGAAAAGAGTTCACTCTTGAAGAGTGGAGGAAAGGGTGGTCCAGGCCAAGAGAACAGAAAGGCAGGAAAGTTCTTGATGTTTTTGAGTAACTAAAGGAAGACCATTGTGGCTAGAACCGAGTGAGCAAAGGAGAACTAAGTAGGAGTCAGACTTGGTAACATTTCCCATCTTTTCCCTTCTTATTTAAACAGCAAATTTGAAGTCCAAATGTCCTGCATTTTGATTTAACTCTAATATCTATTATACTTTTTAGGCACTCAGGTGATTACCCAAATGATTTTTCTTGGGTTGCAGAGATCCTGACACTATCTTCTATGTTGGTTAGTTTAGTATTGTCTCTTTCAGACACATGGGTGGAGTGGGGGTGAGGTCCCTGGTCATAGGGACTCTGAATGTGCTGGGCTATTTTCCACAGTCAATTTCATATCTCTGGTAGGATTCTTTTGGTCTCAGATGCAAGAATAAGTAAGAGCAAGAGGTATCTGTGGGAAGTTGAATAAACTATTAATATAATACATCTACCTTTTTCTGAATGGAACCAGAAGATCCATAGAATTTGTGCCTAAAATTTGCTGATATTGGCAGAGGTTTGTGTCCAGATTGTTACATTGTAAAGAATTCTAAATTCTGGCCTTCTCTTCCGTCTCCCCTTGAAGAACTCTGGCTTTGTTGAGGAATTAGTGTGAAAGTGGTTCATATATGGAGAGGGGAGGATTTAGCCCCCTTTTTAGAACCCCCAGGATTTAAGGAAATTTAGCTTATTAAAATTAAGTCATAACATTGAAAATTTTAAAACAAAAATACAGGACCAGGAAAAATATATATTAGAGTAGGAATTTTGAATATAGATATTCAGGTCACAGGTTTTACACAGGTTTTGTTAAAATTGAGCCATAAATTTTGTTTTGATCTTTCTTTTGGTCTAGGGCAAAAAATTACTTGCTCAGAACTATGATTTACATTGTGCCTAAGAAGAAAGTTTTACCTCCACACAGATAAATTGGTTCTAACAGGGAGGTTTTTATTACTTGGCACAAGTAAGGAGCACATTAGGGATAGTTCCCAAAGCAGGATGTCCCCAAACAAGAGGATTGGGCTGGTTTTATAGTCAGAGGGTCACGAGGCGTGAGCTGATAGCATCTTGTGATGGGGTGATGCCAGGAAACGTACTCTGACTGGATCCTGCCATGGGGTAATGCCGGGGCTCGATCTGATTGGATCCTGATCCTGCCATGCAGTGTCTGCTTTTTAATTTAGTCCCCACTCCTTGATCCAAGCACTTAGGTTCCATCCATGATTGCACGCTTGGTTCATCTCGGTGTGCTCAGATTATGCAACCTTCAACATGGAGGTCCATGGCAACTGAAAAACAATTCACAACTTTGTTACATAAAAGTTGAACTGAATTGGTCTGGTGTGGTTATAAAATATTAGTCCTAAAAAATGGAAAAACTAATTACTACCATTACCAAAAATGGAAGTGATTCCTTCCATATATCTGCAGCCTTCATTTCCGTGTTGTGATCATTAACATCATTTTCCCCCAAATACTCAAGAGCTCCTGACAATGGCACAAAATACAAGCAAGAAGATGCATTTGGGCCTTTTTTACATCCAGTAGAAAGTGCTCAGGCTTTTAATCATGTAAATGTTTCAAGCAATGGCTCTGTGGCCTTCTTATAGTGTATTCTTGATAGATAAGGTTTTTTTTATCCTTCTAAGCCTAAGTTTTCTCCTCTTCAAATTGACTGTTTTCAGCCCATTTTGCAGAACTAATGTAAGATAAGGTAATTTATACAAGATACTTGACATGTAGTAGGTGCTCAAAAAAAATGTAGCTATTATTTTCAATTCTGGAAATGGGCTAGACTTACTAAACCCATCCTGTGGCCACTATTAGCCTAACATTGAACATCTGATGTTTGAAAAAATTTGTGAGAATTAAATACGATGATATAGTGCTTAGCACATAGTAAATGTTTAATAAATGATGTCTGTTATTATTTCTGTGCTGTGGTGTTTCTTAAAACATTTTTTGTTAGAAAAGTGGTAATATGAGGCTATATAAACCAGTCAGAATTGACATTTTATGGAAAATTAAAAGGTTTAAAGCAACAGAGCATCTTTATGGAAGAACAAAGCCTGTTCCTAGGGCCTTCAACATCACCACTCTATTCCTATCCTAAAACATTCCATGAAGTAACTCACCAAGTAGCAGTGTAACAAGAAATAGGCTCTGAGATACTTGATATTGATTCTCTTATCAACTACCTGAGTAATCTTGAAAAATTAGTTAAATTCCATTTTTCAGTTTGCAAAAACATTTGACCAAAATGTTGGCAAAACTGAAAAATGCCGTAATTATTTTGACCACATTTTCCCTGAGTAATCACATGTTGAGCTGTCAGGCAACGCCGTAGATAAAGGCTGCCACATAAAATTCATTCTACAGCACTTATGTGGCAAGTATCTTGGATCGATTTCCTTGGGCAGGAGCACCTGCAATTTGGAAGGTAGACTTGTTCATTTCATTGTTCATTGATGGTGATGGTCACTCATTTGGATTCATAGATCTTCATGCTTTTAGGGTTAGTCTTTAGGGAAAATGCTTGCAAGCTACTGCATCTGAACTGTGCCCAGCATAAGATTTTAGGATGAAAATATCAGCTTTATCACTTTATTGAGCAGAAGCAGAACGCTGAACTTGAAAGGCCCAATTTGGAATCAGTCTCTACCTCTCACTGGTTGTGTGATTTTTCTTTGAGCCTCAGCTTCCTTCAGAGAATAGGAATAATAAGGCCTTCTGCAGAGGGTTATTATGAGAACTATAATAGAGGGGGTGATAGAAGCAAAAGTGCTGGCAGGTATCTGTGCATTCTAATTTCCAGCCCTTTCCCCACCCCCTCTGCTCTCTCTTCAGCCTTTCCCCGGAAGCCTTCTCCCTCTCATTCCCTCTTCCTTGCTCCTCATTCTAAGTATTCCTTTCAGTCAGCTAATGGATTTATGTTATCACTCAATCTCAGACTGAATAAAGAAAATGTATTTAGATAAATTTGTTTTCTTATACGAATATAAATCCTTTCAATACACGGTATTCTTGAATCACATTTTTGGGTGATTGACAACTTGAAGTCATTAGAGAACACCTTAATCATGGGATTAGTACTAATAATTTATTCCTTGCGCATTGACTACAACTAATGCTAGCTTCTTCCCGTAGTTAATCTCCGAAAGTTAAATATGCACTATAGATATAAGCTGCTTTATGGCTAAAACTTGGTTCAGGAAAAAGCACTTAAACAGGTTTTAAGGGTAATCATTAATTTGATTAGCAAAAGGTCCACACTGGTTTCATGGTATTTTTTTTTTTTACTTTCTTGAATGTGAGTTCTTTGGAATTGTTTTCTAAGCAGTGATTTCATTTCTTCTTCTAAAGGAAGATAACAGCTTCTTTCAGTGGAAACTATTAAAATGGGTTATTGATTACTGGCATCTGTAAAAGATTAGCACATTGTAATTTACTGAAAAGGGAGGTTTTGGTATTTATCATGTGTCAGTAAAGGTATTCCAGTATCTGCCTTGACAAGATAATTAGGTAAAATTGCTTATCAGGCCAACTGAATTGTAGGCACAGAAGAATAAGTGGGTGGGCGTGAGGGAAAAGTAATGTTGATTGAGAGGCTATATTCAGAATCAAGTCAAACACAGATGAACTAAAAGTGTAAGGATCTAGTCATCTGTCCATTTGGCAGATGAGTCTGTCTGGAATACTCTGTTTATCAGGCTGTGAGGAATGAAGTATGACAGGAGAACTCTTTCAGATTATCACTGCCAGGAGAGAGAACTCCTATCTGTGTTACAGAAAGAATCCTGTTTTTGAAGTGGCTGTTCCTGTGGGTGCCTGACCTTCGTGAATTGATGGTTACTTTGTGATGTGATGAGCAGATAGACACTTCAAGTCCTGACAGATCTGGGTGCTTGGTCCTGGACAAGTCACATAACCTCTCCGAGTGGCAGCTTTCATTTACCTAGCAATAATCAGCACAATGAATGCAAGTTTGTTTTGCCTCCTCCATTTGGCATGGTGTTCTGCCTGCAAATCTTTGTCAATAAGAATCATCTCAAGGGGGTATACGGTTTGTTATTTACTTCCTTGCTACATTGTTTTCAGACTTAATTTAGCAAATTATGAAAGAACAACAGGAATTCTGTGATTCACTGTCCTGTACCACTATGTGTACAGCATCTCTCAGAGATGACATTGCATCCTTTGAATAGTGATGGTATCAAGACTGTTTTCCGACCAGCCAGCCATTTATACTCTCCGTTAACTTGTACAGGCCTCGTGCTTTCTTGTCTTAATGCTTCTGTTCACACTGTTTCTGCTTCATTCCTTTCTACAGTGCCAATCTCAAGTACTTTTTTCATTAACCCCTCCATTGTCATTGATTTCTCCCTCCTCTGCAGTCATAGCTTTTAGAGGTCCTACTCTTAATGGGACCATAATTGTGTGCCCTTTGTCAGCCAATACCATTGTTTTGCATCATTATCTAACTCTAAGTGTTTATAACTCGACTAGATTTTCACACCTGGATGAGAGCTCTATGCTGTGGATCTGTGTATCCTCCCCAGTGCTGAGCACAGTGCCTTGTACATAGAAGACACCTCATGGTTTGCTCACCCACCCATCTGCTTAGTGTTTGGAAGATACGTATTGAATATTTCCTTTGTATCACACACTGGTTCTTGGTGTCAAAAAACTAAAGATAAAGAAGATGTAATAATGATCTATGCCTTCAAGCAGCACACAGTCTAGTGGGGAAACAGTCAAGGTAATAAATAGTAAAAATATGTTATGAGTACCATAATAGAAGGATATTTAGCATGTGCCAATAGCACAAAGGGGGCAGCCAAGGACACTTTTATAGACTGGAGACATATTTATACATAGATGTATTTTTGTAAATTTTTGAACTATGTCTTAATGGAAAAATAAGATTTCTCTTGAAGCAAAAGTAAAAAGATCAATTTTTAAAATTACTTGGTATTTTGACTTTATAGATTGCCCCTGTTATCCCAAGCATCCTCACACTCTCATAAAAGTTTTAAAATACAATTGATATTAACTTTATCTACCTAAACCAAAAACGTACGTCTGTTGGCACTTTCTAAAAGTGGTAATTTTAATAAACAGGATATCATGTTTCAGAGGAGTTGTTTTAAAACTACATGAAAGCTAACTTTGATGCTGCTGGAGGTCTCAATGCTTCCATTGCTGCCTCTGAGAACTCTAGAAACTTGGCATTTCTATTAGTGTGGAGGGCTGCCTGAAGGACACTCAAAATTAGAGAGTGGGAAACTCATCCTGTACAGAAGAATGAGATTACACCAGACCAGGGGCACTTGCCAGGGAGAAGTACCAGACCAAAAGTAACTCCTTCTTTCCCCCTTCAAAAAAACACGAACCGATCAACCAAACAAAAATGTGTTAGTTTTTTCCCCAACATTAGCCTTAAATGACTATTGTATTATATTACAAAGATATCTAAGATAGGCTGAAAATGAAAATATTAAGATATGTGTTTTATTCAAGTTGCATTGCTACAGATAATTCAAGTGAAAGTACAATTATCTCTTCTTTCCTATTTTAATTTTATTTCAACACAGTATAAAATTTGGGTTTATGGAATATCAATTCAAGACTCTTGGATATAAAACTTATGCAAAAGTTTGAATTTTTTCTTTTCACCATTTCCTGGATTCCTGAAATAATATGGCTATTTACATTTCTGTAAAGAAGCAGAGATTTTAAATTTTTCTTGTGCTGTGAATGAATGATGCATAGTGGAAGTTGATAGAGCTGGGTTTATTTCCTAGCTTAGGAATCATTGGACAGTTCTCCCACCTGCAGGAATGTGAAGTAATACCTACCTCATGTGATTGCTGTGGTCCCACGTGAGATAACATAAAAATTGTGTAGTGCAACCATAGGCATCTAACATATGTTTGTTTCCCTTTATGCAAGCCGACTGGGTCCTGGTGGTTTACTGCCTTTGATTAGATAGGAAGAGGGCCCTATAAGTAGTAGCATGTCTTCCTGAGTTTAAAAAAAAAAAAAAATCATTTTGTTTGATAAAAGAACCAAATCTTTTTTTTTTTTTTGTCTTTTCTTCACAAGAGACAAATGGTAAGAATGGAATCATATCTTAACACTGTTTCTTTGGCTCTTAATTTCAGTTTGTCCACAGGAGAAATTGAAGATCGAGCCCAAGCCCTTCATCTCTTTGAGACTTTGAAGACTGATCCTGAAGCCTTTCACAAGCACATGCTCAAGTACATTTACCCTACTATAGGTGGCTTTTATCACGAAAGGCTGCTGTATTATTTCACTCTTCTGGAAAACTGTGGCTGTGCAGATTTTGGGAAATATGCTATTAAACCAGAAACCCACATTCGGCTGCTGAAGAAATTTAAGGTAGTTGCATCAGGTAGGATGAGTCTTTCCCTGCTTAAACTCTTCTTTTAAATTAAATCTAAGGATTCTTTTTCTGTATACGATCCTGTCCATGCATTATGGTTGACAGAGCTCTGAAACCACAGAATTTGGATGCTAATCAACTTCAGTTATTATCTTTCCAAGTCCTTCACTTATGGTTGAGGAAATCAAATACCAAAAAAAGGAAGAAACCTATTGAAAGCCTTATGGTGACTTATGGTAGACTTGGTACTAAAAAATCTAAAGTTTTAGACTACTGCTCCAGGGACTTTTTTCGCTACTCCTATTGGTTATATTTCATATTCAATATATATAAATGATAAGTTAGACACACTTTACAATAGGCAATTCGGCAGAATTTCTCTTCATTAGAGCCTATATGTTTAAAATATGCATGGAACACTTAAAATAAGAGCATTTGAATCTTCGATAAATCATGGAAATCTTTAGAATGGTGTCTTTATACTCATAACTAAGAAATTAAATACCTTAATATATTTTAAATCTGTATGATGCTTTATAATTTACAAGGCACATTCAAATCTATATTTATTTGAAATTCATAACAATTGTGAGAGGTTACTTCAGTTTATCAGTTGTTTACAGAGTAATCAAATTTGGCACTGGCCTAGACACAGAGGATAAGGAAGAAGATTCAATTCTTGCCTTCAAGTAACTCATGAAATGCCAGATAAATAACAAATGAGTATAATGTAGTTTGGTGAATGCACGAAAGGAAAAAACATAGGTGCTGTGGGGAATTGACGGGACATGGACACATTTCCATCCCTAGTGTACAAATGAGGAAACTGAGGCACACAAGTTGAGTGACCTATCTAGGATCACGTTACTGATTATGTTTAAGGCTGGGACTAGAACTCAAATCTATTGATCTATTTAACTGAAAATCTAAACCTACTATAGCTAAATTGATGGATCTTTTCGTTCAGCCATACAGAGGGCAGTGTGCATTTTAGAAAGCTCCTGTAAGTTTATACTGGTATGAACTGCTTACCTACTTTCTTTTTTCTTTTCTTTCTGGTAGGTCTTAATTACAAAAAGCTGACAGATGAAAACATGAGCCCTCTTGAAGCACTGGAGCCAGTCCTTTCAAGTCAAAATATCTTATCTATTTCCAAACTTGTTCCCAAAATCCCTGAAAAGGATGGACAGATGCTGTCCCCAAGCTCTCTGTACACCGTCTGGTTACAGAAGTTGTTCTGGACTGGAGACCCTCACCTCATTAAACAAGTCCCAGAGTCCTCATCGGAGTGGCTTCAGGCCTATGATGTCTGCATGAAGTACTTTGATCGCCTCCACCTGGGTGACCTCATCACTGTGGTAGATGCAATTACATTTTCTCCAAAAGCTGTGACCAAGGTAACCAAAAAAATAGTTTAAAGTGGATTGAGTGCTTTAGAAGAAATGAAAATTGCTCGTACATTTTGCAGATTTTGTTTTTATTTCCTTTCTTGAAATGGAAAATAATTACATGTTGGCTTTTTTTTTTTTTGGCTAAGTATGAAGTGTTTTAATTGGGAAATCATTTTCCTCTATTATAGATGTACAACTATTCTAAATTAAAATAATAGGTACACATTTACATGCACATTTTGTGCATGTTGTAGTTCTCATAATATGTCATTTTATAGTAAATGCACTTTCCTCTTCTTTCCAATTGCCAAATGTAAAGAAGCTCCAGTGCCCAGCCCAGATTACCTGCATTCAGAACCCAGACTAAAAATTTAGCTGTGGCTAAATTGAATCCTTAAAAAATTTCACATGAATATCACACAGTATATAAGTCGGTGACGGAATTATGCGTGGGTGTACGTGTCACATTTTCTACCATTTACTCCATGTCCCAGTCTGAGCTCTTTGACTGCATCCTAATGCCTGGTCTCCATCCCTCAGTGATGTGTGGTCTCACTCAGAATAGATAATGTGGGTTCGCCTCCCCTTTCTTGCCTCTCACCCAGATATTACTGCTGAACAAAGGAAATTTCTCACTGCTTGGACCCTGGGCATCATCTCTTCCAGAAAATTTCCCAGCTTCTGATCTCAGCTGCTGAACTCTACTGCCTTTGGAGCACCCTTTTTTATCTTCTCTTGCCCATCTTTGCTGTTGCCTTCTCCTTCCCCCAAGTCAGTAAATCTGCCCAGTACTCTATCGCAGATATGTTTGTTATAGTTAATATTATCCTGGAAATACAGTGTAAAGGCTAAGAATTGCAATCATTCATTTGGAGGTTGGCGCAGGCAGAGATTCAAACATCTGTGAAGAATGCTGGTTTTAGCCAAATCACTAGATCAGTAGCTGTGGATAACCAAGGCCTTCTTTATTTTCTTATTATTGCAGCCCAAGTAATTTATTTAATACCTTGGTTTTAAATTTTACAACCACTTCTGTAAAAAAGGAGATAATCATCTTTGTTGATTTTGAGGAGGAAAATAAGGATAATTTTAAAGGAAAATAGCATAATACATTTGAAAAGAGAATGTTTGGAGAAATATAAACCTGGCTTTGAACTCTGAACTTACCGCTTATCAGCTGTGTGGTTTAGCCTTAGGAATCTCTGTTAGGCTTCTGCCTCTTTGAGGCAGAGGCCGTGGCTGAGTCATCTGTGAGGTAGATAATATTATTACCCCAATTTTACAGACCGGGAAACTGAGATGCAGCAAAGTTAAGTTGGTAATAGAGAAGCCACAATTCGAACTCAAGGAGACTTATTCTGTGGCATTTTCTTTTAACCGCTGAACTGTACTACCTCTACGAAGTCATAGAACAAGCAGCTAGAGCCCGGGGAGCTGGAGCCATTCTAGAAATTGTGGGAAGAGCTGTGAGAGCAGAGAGCCCCAAGCATTTTCAGTCCAAGAGGAGCAGCCTATCCTGGGATGTGTCCAGAGCAGGACCAAGCCTAAATGAGAAAGGCCTGGCAAAAACCCAGGATGTACAGAAAGGGACTGACCTCAGTGGGGAGTTGAAATCCAGGAGAATGGCTGGATCCAGGACCAATGAACCAGATGAAGGGGCCAGAGAAGCAAACAAATCAGCCAGGAAGGAAGTGGAGCCTTCCTGCTAAGGCAGTCTCCCACTCCTACCCTCAGGCCGAAGGTGACTTTAAATATTTTATGTGAGCGCAGGAAGGCTGCCAAGGTCAGCCAAGGCTGTGTGCTAATTGTGAGTCTGTGTATGGAGGTGGACAGACACTTTAGACTTTCCAACAGCAATTATTTATTCATGATTAAACTTAAGAGTAGGATATAGAGTTCACTTGGAGTTTTAGCTGTTATTCATGATGTTTTAAGAGAAATGATTTTAAGTCATAGCACATTCTCATTACTTTAGTTCCTTAATCTTACACATTCGAGATGTCCACCAGTCATCTGAAAATGTGTGGCACAGTTGTTTGTGCACATATGTGTGTATTTTTCCAATTAAGAGATACACAGCTGTTCCAGTAAAGATTCCCTTATTGCATTGCTCTCTCTTAGCTCAGCTGGTATAATCCAAGCATAGATATTTCTTTACTGTAAACTGTTCTCAAGAGGTGGTTTTCTACTGAGGTAGGTTATAGGGAGGTAAGACAGATACATTTAAAATTAACTTTACATCTTTTGTTTAGCCACAGTATTTTTCCTCATTTTATTGATTAGCAAGCTTTTAATTTTCTGTTTAGAGAGGAAAAATATAAAGGTTAGATAAACGGCATGTTTGAACCACACAATGCTATACTATATATATATAGAGAGAGAGAGAGAAATAGAGAGTGAGTATAAAAATCAAAATGAAACACAACCTGCACATGTCAGAGGACACATTTAGAAGAGGAAACGCAGCTGGATTTGCCCAAATTTGCAAAACACCAGATGTTCCCACAGCTTGTACATGATGTTTAAAATGTAAAATAAGTGTGTACTATTCATACACAGTATGCAGTTTTCAAATGTGTACCCACATTTAATTCAGAACCAAATTTTTGTAAAGAATTGGTAAGCTGATTTTAGAGTACATAAGAACAATAAACAATTGTTCAGATGTTAGAATTCAGAGAAAAATATTCCCAAAACATGAATTTAATGTCCAATCCACTGGTAAAATATACCATAGAAGGCCCTTTGTCTTCATGATAACAGCCATTCACTTGCCATTTGCATTAGCAGAATTCTTAGAAATTCTGAGGAAAATATCCACAAAATGGTATTGTGTCATGTAGGCAGAGAGTAAATCTGTGACGTGAGGTGATTAATATGCAGAAGGGAAAAGGATGCAAATGCTTACAGTGCGTTTTTACCAAATCTAAATTGTTTTGTTTCGGTTGAGTCAGATTAGAATTGCTCTCCTATTGCTTGTCAATTCAGCAAATAGAAACATTTTCACAGAAGGGACAGAGAACAAGTTAGTGGATTAGAAATTCAGGAAAATGGTTAAAGAAGCTGAAAGGCACTATTTGCTTGGTTCAGGCATGATGTGGTTAGATAAGGGGAGCATGGATGTAATATCAGCCTTTGTATTTTCTACTTTCCATTTGTTTTCAGTAGCTGGTACAGCTACATCCATAGATAAATATATGGAAAATACTCCTCTCCTTTAAGAAATGCCACCAAGAAGTTTACTGGGATCCTTCTTTAAAAACCTCTAGCCTGGTGTAGCGGTGCATGCTACTTGGGAGGCTGAGGCAGGAGGATCACTTGAGCCCATGAGTCTGAGGTTGCTGTGAGCTCTGACGAAACCACTGCACTCTAGCCTGGGCAATAGAGTGAAACTCTGTCTCAAAAAAAAAAAAAAACAAAAAAAAAAAAAAGAAAAACCTCTAAACTAAAGACCAAGTAATCACAGAATTTAGAATGGCTTTCTAGTACCTTGCTAGGTGTTTCTCAACCAGGAATTGGATAGGCATTTACCACTCTCCTCACCACCCCACTCCACACGTGCTCACTGTTCTAGCTCACACCATTTGTGGTTCGTTGCCATCATAAACCACTGTTTCTGATGGGAGCATGGTGTCTCCTTTGGGATGGAGCAGAAAAATTGTTGAGAACCTTTTATCTCGTCTATTCTCTGACCTTCAAACATCATTTCTATTGATAATTAAGTCACTATCCCTGCTTGCTTGCTTGATTTATTTAATAAAAGGCATCTTTCTTTTGCCTCTTTATAATCCCTGTTGTTTGGCTCTGCCTTCTGGAGCTATGGAAACAGCATAAAAACATTTTTGTTTTATATTATTACTGTTCAAATTCTCGACATAAGCTACTGTTTACTCCCCTTTCCTGTTATCCAGACTGTTTGGTATAAAAATCTAGAAGAATAAATTTATCTTAAAAAGCATTACTTAACCTAAAAATGAAATTTATTTCATAAGTTTAAGGCTTGGTCGAAAGGCTGCTTTGTAGCTATAACTTCAGGGTCTCCACACTGCTAAAATAATCTTTTAACTAAGGATGGCAGTGCATCTTTCATCATCATGAGTAGTCGGTGTCAGACACGTAAGTAAAAGTATTTAGATAATGTGTATTACCTGATTACATGGCACGATATGTGACTTTCTGATGCATAGGTCAAATGTATTTTATGTAGATTCAGAATGAATCATGAAGCATTTAGGCATTAACTATGTACGATTTAAGTATTAGTTGCCATAGGAAACAGCAAGCTGTGAAATACTTGCTTGTAAGAGACTTAAAATGAAGTTTTCATTTATAGTAAAACAAGTTTTAAAGAATTTTTAAATTATTCTGATTGAGAAGTACATTCCCCATGAAATTGGAAATTTTTTAAGGGCGAGCATGGAGTCTTTTATCTCTAATTCCCCATTTTCTAGTACAGTATAAAGCAGGTACTCCTTAAAAGATTGTTTATGTAATTAATTATCATCGTAGATTGGTGGTTCTCAAAACTTGTGATCTCAGAATGCCTTACCATTCTTAAAAATTGTTGAGGCCCCTAAAGAGCTTTTGTTTATGTTGTTTATATCTATTGGTATTTATCATATTAGAAGTTAAAAGAAATTTTAAAAATACTTATTAATTCACTTAAAACTACCAATGAAAGACTCATTATTGACATGAATAGTGTATTTTAATGAAAACCAACTGTATTTCCAAGACAAAAAATAATGAAAGAGTACATTTACATGTCTGCCTTAATAGAACACATGGATTCTCATATTTTTCATTCTGTTATTGTTTTGGTTGAAGTATCTGAAGAAAACCCAGCCTTACACAGATATAAGATTGGAAAGGGGAGTGGTATTTTAATAGCCTATAATTTTGGGTATTCTTCTTTGATGATACACTGAAACTCAACATATGATAGATTCTTAAAGATGAGTTGCAATGTGGAATTTGAAACCATATTATTGAACTTTTTATACCCTATTACATTAAAACCACTGGTGTAGATTACACTTTGAATGAATTTCTTACCAGTATGATTTTATAATATGATTGCATTAGGAATTTGGAAATACTGGTTCACCGAGTTATGCAGATCATCCAAATGTTGATACATTATATCATATAATATCAAAAAAATCACATGCATTAATACGAACACCTGTTTCATCAAATAAGTCTTTAGGTATTGGGAAGCTATCATACTTACAGTGGTGGATATAAGCTTTCAAAAATTCTAATTTTGCTTGAAAGTTCAAATTTTATCATTGGTAACAAATACTATGTGTTGTTTTTCTTGAAGTGACAGCTCACTTTCTTCACTTTGAAGAAAATATCTGCCAAATATCCAAGTCTGAATAACCATAGTTTGTCTATCAGTTGTTCTTTCAAGCAAAATGGTGTTGCATGCAAAAAACAGCTACTTTAGCTCACAATTTAAACAACTGCATAAATACATTTTCCTTATCATATTTCTGTATGCAGTAGAGAAATGTATGTGTACATATTTTATTCATACAGAATGTTAAAAAATATGGACTCAGTGGTTAAGGGTTAATAAAATTAATAATTTTTACTCTTTCATCTAGAACATTCTTAAGTGAAAATGACAGTAAAGAATACAGTGGCTCTTAGTGTAGTTCGATTTGTGCTAAGTCCCCAAAATTTCACCCACTATTGCTTTTTCATCATCAATACAAATGTCAACACAGTGAAAAAAGATAAATAACATCTTAGTGTTGTTATAAAAATAATTTTGACTTTGCAGACTCTTTGAAAGAGTCTTGGGACTCCTGTGGTTTGTGGACCGCACTTGGGGAACCACTGTCATAGGTTATCATTTCCAACACCGCAGCCATCTTTGATGCCCACATATAGAAGCTCATTTCAACTTCCCAAATATTTATAACACAAATAAGAATAATAAAGACATGTTTTGGTACATGCAGAAAGGATATTCTTGAAATTTTAGTTTTTTAAAATAGATTAATTTCTAATCAGCTTTCCAGATGTAGAAATAAGTAATTTGAAAATGTAAGATGGAATAGGCACATATTACTGTCATTATACCACCTTTGATTTTATGAACTGTGTAATATAGTTTTTCCTACTATAAATTTTAGCCTTTATAATTTTTAAGCTAATATACATATAGTAGTCCTTCATTATCTGTGGTGGATATATTCCGAGACCCCCCCACGCCCCAGTGAATGCCTGAAATTGCAGGTACTACTGAACTCTGTATATACATTATCAGCATCGCTAATCTGAAAAGCTGAAATACAAAATCTGAAATGTTTCAAAATCCAAAACTTTTTGAGTGCCAACATGACATCACTAGTGAAAAATACCATTCCTGGCACCTTTGTTTTCTGGTTGTTCAATGTATGCAAACTTTGTTTTATGTACAAAATTATTTTAAAATGTTATATATAATTACCTTTAGGCTATGTATGTAAGGTATATATGAAACATAAATTAATTTTTTGTTTAGACTTGGGTCTCATCCCTAAGATATCTCATTATGTATGTGCAAGTATTTCAAAATCCTAAAAAATCTGAAGTCTGAAACATTTCTGGGCCAAGCACCTCAGGTTAGGGATACTCAACCTGTACTGTGTTTCAGTCTCATAACCAAGTGACTAACAGGTGGGTTGTATACAAGGCATGGCTGCTAAAGGGATGATGTTCCAGGTGGGACAGAGCAGGAGGGCATGAGATTTCATCACGCTGTTCAGAGTGGCACGCAATTTAGTGTGTATGAATTGTTTATTTCTAGAATTTCCCATCTAATGTTTTTGGCTTGCAGTTGATTACGGGTAACTCAAACCATGGAAAGCGAAACTGCAGATAAGGGGGAATTGTTGTATATAGTTAACACACAAACATGTATTTATGTCATTGTTAATCAAGATTCATGGGGAGTTCTTGGAGAGAGCAGTGTGAGAGACGAGAAGAGACTTGAGTACGGCTGCAGCTCCTCAGGGGCCTTCTTTAACCCCCGTGTCCCTAACTCTGTTTCTAGGCCAAGATATCAGATCAAAGAAGAGGTGATTTTTCCAGAGCCTATATGTAGTGGAGTTTGAGGGTGATGCCCTCAGCGTGGGAGTTTGAGTAATGGTTTGTCTCCTGTGTTTCTGTCTCTCCTCTCACAACTACTGTTAGAATTCAAATAAATGGAAATAAATATCAACAATAAATAAATATTAGACATTGTTGGAAGAGCTGAAATTGAAGAGTGTAGCCTTGATCTGTAGCCCACTGGGCTCTCTTTCACATTCACGCTTACTTGAAACTTGAGTACCTACAACTGCACCAGAAAGTAATTCTCCCCAGGTTTCTGGCAGGGGGAAGCCACGTGACACACAGCTTTTAAGCCAGTTCTCAACTTATGTGGAAGAGTATGGGGGAGAGGGAGAAAGATGCCAGATGTGTTCCTCCTAGAGTTTTCTGTCTACTGATTGGGGTGAAAGGTTTCTCATAACAGAAATAGGAGGTTCGGAATGAACTTTTTATTCCCTTAACTGATTAGGCTAATCTCTTGCTACGCAAGGCAGAAAGGCAACTGGGATCTGTCAGGCCCTGGTCCTGGTGCTCTACTTCTTGAGGCCACTCCTCTCATACCTGCTAGTCTTGTGGGGTATCCTCCTGAGATCAGTAGTGGGCAGGTCAGCCTCTGTTTCCAGAAAGTTCTAAAATCAGTTAGGTGAACACATTCTTGTGACTCCCTGTAATCTAGTCCAAAAATTCCTTTCTCTGATCTGTTTTCCATCTCAAGTTTTACCCAAATGGATTGATGATTAAAGCTTATCATAAGTTATGCAATAAACTTAAATAATAGTAGAAAATATGCCAAATTCTATAGGTCAGCAACTTTAAAATGCCCTGAATTTCAATTTCCATTATTAAATTCTCAGGGAGAAATTAACTTCCCCAAAATCAAATCCTTTTGCCTTTTTAGTTAAAGTTCAATTAAGTCAAAAATTTAAAATTTAGAAGTTCAACAAAAGTAAAGTCCATGGATTATTTTTCCTGGTGTCTGCTCCATCTTATCTAGAGAGGTCTGCTTTAGGTGTCTGGGTCGAATCAGGTTCCTTCAGCAGAAAATGCCTCCTTTCCCTTGAGTGGTATAGCTTCTTCAGCAAATCTGAAGTTAAATTAATCTCACACCAAGCTTTTCATCATTTTTAAACACTCTCAAAGAATAATAGAAAAAAAGTTGTACCAGTGTCAGCTCCATATCCATGTCCTTGCAATTTAGAAAACACAAGCAAATCACCAGCCCCAAAACAGTTAACCAAACAAAAGAAGGTTCCCAGAATCCTGTTCTTAGTCCAGTCCAGACACGTGTTAGGAGGTTGCTGGAGAACATAGAAATGGCACAGTGGTATGGGAGGGAAGAACAGGCAGAGAAAGGCTTATGGTTTAGCTTTGCCAGGATATTAGATCAAGCCAGCTGTCCAGAGATTGGTTGGGAAAGTCTCCAATCAAGAGGTTAACTGCGGCATATGTTTGCCTTGGAGGAAAGGAAGCAAATCCATTCACACCGGCTCCTCTCTCAGAGACTAATTTGTGTTATGTGTCCCTGCCTGTAGTCACTGTACCTTCCTCATTTCCATTTCCCTGACTTAAGCCCTGGGTTCCTCTCAGCTGAGTGCCACAGCAGCTACTGTCACTGCCTGTTTGCTGTGGAATCCCACTTGCTTCAGAAACCCGCTTCCCAGGGGAGGATTTCTCACCCACACTCACATTTGTTTGAGCTGAGAGCCACCCTCGGCAGATCAGCGTATGTGCCTTTGGAACTTGTGCCCTGAGGACTAGGCGGGACCACTGCCTTTGCTTTGTGCTCACCACTAAATCATGTGCTCATGCTATGCTGGGAGTAGAAATATTTCTGTCATATCTTTGGGTTTTGATGTAGGAAGACCAATAAATAACATCCCATCTTTCCTTCTCAAGTTATAATCACTTAAGAGATAGTGCAATCAGATCAATGAAAATTAAAATATCAGCTTTATTGTTGGTAGAACTGGAGTGGAGAATGTGGCTTCGTTCTCCATGTGAGCCTTCCTCACACTACTCCCTGCCTCAGATGTTCAAACAACCCTGCCAGGCACACAGTTCTGCAGAGCACATGTGCTTAGAGGGACTACTTCCCATTAATGGGCTCTGAAGAGGTGGTCCTAGATTAGTTCTGTCCAGTAGAACTATCATGTGAGCCACACATGGAGTTTTAAATTTTCTAGTCACCACATTTAAAAAACTAGAACGAAGTAGGTAAAATTGTCCTAAGTATTATCATTTCATCATGTTATCAACACAAAAATTAATGAGATATTTTTCCATTTTTTAAGACTAGGTCTTTGAAATCCATTGTGTGCTTGTAGCATAGCTTAACTCAGACTAGGCACTTACAAATGTTCATGACCACATTGGACAGATACGATTCTCTGGAGCAGAAGTCTGGGTCTGACGCAAAGATGTTTACCACTGGAAGGACAAGAATAGCGGAAGAGTGTCCTCTTATTACAGTCTGGTACATATCAAAAAGAAAGGGAGAGGGCTAGCTACCTGTAACCAGTTTATTCTCCCTGTTTCATTTATCAGATGTCACTCCTCCTCTCTTGAAAAATGGGAGGGTGAAAAGCAAAGTGATACTTAACTTCAGGGGACCCGTAGAGGAAACTTCCTGCTTTATGGGCCAAGGTGGGAACTCCAAAGAAGGAGAAAATGGCCCCTCCCACACATACCCGAACGGATGTGTAGCTAGCAATAAGTTATAGGACCTTAGAGGTTATCTATCTCTTACAGGTGTCACTGTACATGCTACATAATATGACAGTAATAGCTACTATTTATCATTCACTTATTATGTTACCAAGCGCTGGCTCAACATTTTACCTTATCTCAAGAAATCATCGCAATGGCCCTGCAACATAGGTATAATAATCTCAGTATAGAAATGAGTAAACTGAAGGTTAAGAGGGTAAGTAATTTGTTCATGGTCAGAAGCAGGTTAGTAATTGGGCCAGAATTCCCATCCTAGTCTTATCTGCTCAAGTGTATCTTCAGCAAAGGATAATTTTTTTCTTCCTTGGACAGGAGCCTCCTATTTTCTAAGGCAACCTGTTCATTTATTGGATACATTTATTATTCTCTTATATGGAGTCCGTATCCACCCGTTCAATTTGCCTTCCTGTCTATAACAGCAAGGAAATAGAGCTACTTCCCCTCAACATGACTACCCTTTGTGTAATGGAATAAAAATACCATATAACCCTCCAAGACTTTTTATCCCCATTTCTACTTTATTCTTCAAATAACTTGGCTTACATGTGTTCTAATTCTAATCACATTCTTCTCGACACTTTATTTTACATGTGTTCCTCCTAAAAAGATATTTAGTGGATTATACAAAACAAATTTGTTGTCTTACTCTTCCGTAGATTGGATGCCAGACAAGGGTTTCACTAGGCTAAAATCAAGGTACCAGTAAGGCTTACAACTTTTGGAGGCCCTAGGGGAAAGTCCATTTCTTTGCCTTTGCCGGTGTCCAAAGGCTGCCCTCATTCCTTGGTTCATGACCTCTCTCCTCCAACTTCAAAGCCAGCAACAGTTTACCTCTCCGACCTTCTCTGACCCTTCTTCACATCTTTCTGGCCAACCAAAGCCAGGAAAGCCTCTCTGCTTTTAAGGACTCAGGTGATTGGATTGTGTCTGCCTTTGTGATTTAGGATTATCTCCCTCCCTCAGCCTTCATATCCTTAATCACAACTGCAAAGTTTCTTTGCCATGTAAAGTAACATATTCACAGATTCTAGGCATTAAGGGTGTGGACATCTTTGGGGACCAAAGTTCTTCCCAAGTAAGATTTTAGAAACTTTGTAGGCTTAATAAAGCTTTAACAAAAGACTTTAATTAAGACCAAATGGAAAAATGATAAAAATATTGAAAAATATTAGTCAAAGTTGAAATTTACTGTCATATATACATACATAGTTTTGTTTACTTATGAGTAAATGAATTTTAGTTTATTCAAGATGTAACATTTTTACTTTAAATGCATTTACATGCATTTATAATTATTGGGGTATGTATTTGTGTGTGTGTGTGTGTGTACGTAGTAAACCACGGTGATCTTTATATGTAATTACTGGTGTATATATTACATCAGTGAATGAAGATCTTGTGATCTTTTTCTTAATTTTTTAAATAGGATGTACCTCTAATCCACACTTGTCTTAAAGACACTGTCTATCTGAAGCTCTTATTTCTAAGTGGAAAGTGGTATCCTCCTATTTTAGCCTTTTTTTCCTCTAAATTTTATGGTGATTGTTATTGCTATTTTATAATCACACTGAATGCCACTGTGAAAGTGTTATAAAATGTTTTCTCGGGGTTACAACTAACTATTATGTCATAATTTTTTTTTTTTTATCTTAAAAAGGTATTTTGCCCATTGATCTCTGGTTTTGGTGTAGTCACCATTTGACTCTTGATTCTGACCTGAACAAGGTTTATTCATTCTAAATACTTTCAGGAAATGTTTATTTTAGACCTTTTCATTGCCATTATTCTAGGTGCTAAAAACAAATAAAAGATTGCCATGACCCTTGCCTTTGAGAAGCCCATAGTTTATTGAGGCATGTGTATGCATGTGTGTCAAATAAACGACAATTTGTTAATAGTGTAAGAAGTACTATTTAAGAATGTTAATAAATTGTCTGTATACAGAGAAGAGATAATGTATAAATATTTATGGAATGTGAAGGAGCAGCTTTTGGTGATAGGATAAGGAGTTTGGTTTTGGACATGCTAAAATTGATACGGCTTTTTGTAAGGTGTCATCATTGCAGGAAGCTGGGAGATGGCTACATAGGACCTCTCTGTACTATTTTGCATCTTCTTTGGGATCTACAATTATTTTAAAATAAAGAGTTTTTAGAAAGATCGATACAGCTTGTAAACATCCAAGTCGAGCCATTGACAGGTAGCTGTATGTATGAATTTAGAGTTCTGAGGAGAAGTAGGGTCTGTAGAAATACATTTGGGAGTTGTCTGGGTATACAGAGAAGTCAAAACTAGGAGGCTGGATAAAATTCCCAAGACAGTAAGTAGGTAGAGAAGAAAGGAGGGTAGAGGATGAAGCCCCAGGCTCCTGATTCCAAATTTGATGTTGATTGCCTGGCACTATTCTGCTTTAGGAACTGAAAAGAGAAGAAGGTTCATTGTAGCTTGACATAACCATGTAGGTAAAGTCCAGGATGTAATTAAAGTACTTTGCATGCTCATGAACCCATAAAAAGTCTTACCATTAGTAATTTGGAAAGCACATTTGGTCCAAATGGGCCATATGTTATAAAGAACGCCAAAGACAAGCAAAGAAGTTTGAATGTACGTGGAGAGGAAACAAGAAGCAAATGAATACTTGTGAACAGTGGCATGAATTGGAGAAAGGGTGATTTAAGGATGTCAGGGTCATGCTATAATGACAAGAGGAACTAATGTTTCCAAGAGTCGATCCAGATCATTCAGGCTGTACCTTAATAGTGGAATCGATTAACCATTTTCCTCCATCTCCCTCTTTACATCCAGCCTTCCAACCAGACACTGTCAGAGGAGGGAGACAATATTGTAACATTACTCTGAATTGTCACACCAGCCCCATGAAGCAAATTTATCATCATTTTAACAGACTTGAAATTTAAATCCAAAGGAAGTTAAATAACTGCTCCAATGTTTTATGAGTAAGAAAGTTTGACAAAGTCAGGATTCACATATAGGTAGGCCAGCTCCCAGAGTCTTGCTTTCCACTCCCTCCCCTGCCTGAGAAATTTGGCTGCAGAAGCCCATCTGGGGTGATTGTGATTATTAGTCTGACTAGCAAGCTGAAAACTTGTTCTCTGTTTGTACTCTGAAAATTATTTCAAATTGGCTAAGGTAATAATTTAGTAAGAGAGAGTGAAAATTGGCCAAAGACCGTGTACACGGTACAATCATAAATGATAATGCATTCTGCTCCTGAGGAGGAGTCTGGTGGGGTGCTGAGCTGTTGGTGTGTTTCTGCAGCCCTCGCAGGCCTCTTCATTAATAAGCTGGAGGAGGGAGTACACTCTCCTTCCTGCGAAGCATGTGGGTTCTAAATACATAGGGGGTGTAAATCTTGGGGAAGACAGAGGAATAAATAAACGATCTCAGAATTATGTGCAGCAAATACCAAAGCATATTTTAACATGATAAAAGCAGTGGAAAAGGAATCTGAAAATAACCTCCCTACTGCAGAGCTCTTCTCTTTCTGGCAGACTTGTGGCTCTGCAGCTGATTATTACTCAACTGTAAATCTTGAGTGGCGTGGACTGGGTTCGCCCCTCCATTCTTGTTCATCCTGTAAACTCCCTCCTCTCAGTTAAGTACCTTTCAAGCCTATAGACAGATTTATCTCCTAATTGCTATTTTATAAATACATTCTCTAGCGTGTGCAATGAAGGAATTTATAATAAAAAAAAACCCTGCCCTCTCCTCTCAGCCAGTGCCTACTGCTTTGTCAAGTCTTGGCACCAGTAGGAAGCATAATGGCAGCTATCTCAGGATGTCGGTGGTTTCTGCCCGCTTGACAGCCTGGGGATCTCTTTGTAGATGAAGATGGTAAACAAATCAATGAAAGATATAGAGGAAGGAAGGTAGAAATGGTTAATAATGGAGCCAGGGATATAATAATGGGGTTAATAATGGGGCCAGGGATATAGCCAGGAAAGGCCCCATAGTAGAAGAAATATTGGAGCTGAGTCGTAACCAGTGGGGATATTTGTCCTGAGCACCGCAGAGGGAAAACTTGGAAGGGAAGGAGCACTCAGACAGATTGAGCAGTTTTAGTAAAATCGTGAAATAACCTAGTACCTTCAGCTAACTCCAAATAATATGGTGTAAATGGAAGTGTAGGGATAAGGCTAGAGAGACAGGGAAGGGCCTGGTAATGAAGACTCTTTTGTATATCTGGCTAAGGGTTTAGACTTTATCCTAGGAGTGGGTCCATTTGATGTAAATTTTAAGCCAGAGGGTGATAGTGTCAGATTTTCACTTTAGAAAGATCACTTTTGTGGCAATTGGCGAAAGGAACAGAAGCCCGGAGACAGGGAAGCTCACCATGGGAAGGCTGTTGGAGCACGTTGTGGGGGAGGTGACAGTGGACCAAGCTGAGGCATCAGCACCAATCGCACTGCACTGGCTTTGGGTTCGTTACTGGAGTGTGGACACGTGTGCTCTCTGAAGTTTTCATAATGCATTTTTATAAACATCCTTTGAGGAAGTCCCACCTACTATTTAACCTTTTGTTCACTGAATCACCTAGCAAAGTTCCTTAATCATAGTTTGACCATTTTTGGTCCAGTACACCTAGTCTGGTAAGGGATTTTTTTATGCCACACTACATGTAAAAGACTATGAGGGATTGATGTCATTTCATCACCACGTATTAAAAATTCTCACGAGCAGAACAGAGCAAAATAATTTTAATTCAACACAGACCCAGGAAAATCTGGGGAGTTTCATACTTGAACATAGGCTCTCAGCATGTCGAATTGAATTGAACGTTGACAGATCTTAGACACATCATAAGTTCTTTCAATAGTAGCATGGCAATGTAGAAAGAGACAGGTTTATAGTCAGACCTTCCTGAGTTCCTGTCCAGGCTTGACCTTGGCAAAATTACTCGATATTCTGAGTTAAGTTTTCTCCTCTATATAATGGGGAACAATGATCACTACTATATAAATATGGATTAATTTTAGAACGTTTTTAGACATAAAGTAAAAATCCAATTAAAATTAGCTTAACTGACCAAAAAATTTACTGCCTCGTGTAAGTCAAAGGTCCAGAGATGGGGCTGACTTCAAGGTTGGCTGATTCAGCAGTGGGTGTCGTCAAGGAGCCAGTTTCTTTTCATCTTTCTTCTCTGCTGTCTGTGGTGTTACCTTCACCATAAAGTGCTTTGCTGTAGTAGTTGCAAGATGGTAACCTGGCAATAATTAGGGCTATATTGCTTCCTAATTCACATCCAGCCAGATAGAGTGAGCGAGTTCCCCGCAAGCACCAAACAGAAAGTTCTAAGCTTTTTGCTGGTTAGAGCACCCCTGAATCAATCCCTGTGACACCTAGTATGCCAGTGCTAATTAGCTTTGGCCTGGATTACCTGCACTGATCATTGTGAGGAAAGGGATGAGATTGCCCTGGGTAATCTGACCATCAGGACTGAATCCTGGAGCAGTGTTGAGTCGTTCCTACGCAAACTGCATGGTCAGTTTACAGTGGAGGTGGTTTTGCGTGGACGTTAAGGGAGATGACCACGATATCTGGAACACTTACCATGCATAATTATTGTGAGGTTTAAATAAAATATCATCTGTAAAGATTTTGGTGCAAGCAGGTAGTCAGTACTGATTGGTTTGCCTTCTGCTTTTCTTTATTCCTCTTTCTCTTTTATTCTTACCTATGAGGTTGAAAAATGGCATTTGAATTCCTTTAAGCACAGTTACAAATATCTAGCAACAGCTTAGGTTGGTTTCAAATGATCCTAAGTAGTTTTAAGTAGTGGGGTAAGATCTGAATTTTCATATCGACACTTGATTTTGATACAAATTCAGTGGGTCTACTCTAAATGATTTTTTTTTACATTTTTAATTATTTATTTATTTTTGTTTCCGCATATTACAGGGGTACAAATGTTTAGGTTACATATATTGCCCTTGCCCCACCCAAGTCAGAGCTTCAAGCATGTCCATCCCCCAGACGGTGCGTATTGCACCCATTAGGTGTGAATATACCCATCCCTCCAGCCCCTTTAAATGATCTTAATCACAATTTGTGGTGTGTGTGACTGCATGCATGTGATAGAAGATTTTTAAATGGCAAATGTGAATGAATGCTTTCAAATTTTATTAAAACTTATACGTACACAATGAACAATGGATAGTTACTTATTACCGATTGCAGTAACATTTCACCTCATTTCTAACATTCTTCATCCCCTTCTCCATAAAGATAAAGGTGACCTTACGGTATTGAAAAGCTTCAGAATGTATTTGCTCTGTGGTCCCCAATCCTGGGGTCGAGGACCAGTACTGGTTCGTGGCCTGTTAGGAACTGGGCTGCACAGCAGGAGGTGAGCAGCTGGCCAGCGAGGGAAGCTTAGTCTGTATTTACAGCCACTCCCCATCATTCACATCACTACCTGAGCTCCGCCTCCCCCGCCCCCATACCCCACTTCCCCTTCCTGCATGGAAAAATTGTCTTCCATGAAACTGGTCCCTGGTGCCAAAAGGGTTGGGGACCACCATATGAACTTATGTCATTGCTGAAAGTGAGCAGTAAAGAGAGAGGGCCATTTACACTTTGCTAAAGAATAATTCTGTTTCTGTGGTTATTGTACAAGGCAAAGGGCAAAGCAAAAGAGTATAATTAAAATGGTGATTTCTTATTAAATTTATACATGAATGTGGCAAGACAGGCATTATTTTTTGTGTTTGAATATTTCATTATATTAAGGCAAAAATTTTAAAATTTAATTTTTACTTTCAGTTGCATAATATTTAAAAAAGTGTTCTATAGTATTCCATATTTTTGATTTTAAAACAGCACTTAACATGCTGTACTAAGCATTGAGAATAAAAGAATAACTAAGAGAGGGGTCCCACTCTGCTGGGCTCACAAGTCTAGTGAGGAGAGTGGACACAGACATGAGGCAAACGCACATACAGCATTTGGTGGCAGCACACAAAGCAAGGAGCTGTTAGGCTGTTAGCATAACATAAAGTGTGTTTTTTTTTTAATGAAGTCAATTAAATATAGCTTAGGTAATTTGATATCTCCTTTGTAGCTCCAATGTTTGCTGGCCCCTGCAAGTCATCCTGTCATCATCAGAGCAGATTTATAGGTGTTTCATAAACTCTCACTCATAACCTGTTAGTGGGTCCTGTAGTTAGTTTAGAGCATTGCGGTCAGCATTAAAAACAAACAAGCAAAACAGAATACTAGTTTTTAGATTAGAATAAGAAATATCAGAATGTATCTCACTTCAGTAGAGCTTGTATTGTTTCATGAAATTTTTGTTCGCTTTTAATACATGCATATATGTGTATATATGTGTGTAATAATTGAGTTTTGATGCACAATATTTTTTTACTGTGGGTCTTGGCAAGAAAGTTTGAAAGATGCTGGGTCAACTGATTGGCAGCTGGCTACGTACATCAGCAGGAGTGCAAGCCCCAGGAGCTAGCATAAGACAGCATGTTGATGTCTTTCAGTTCTTTTATATACATCATTTAAAACCCAAACTTCTTGTACCTTCAACCTTACCTATTCTGTCTAGACTCTTGCAGTGACCATCCCACTGTCCCTTTGCCTAAAGTCCTAGGAAGCACCTCCACCTATCTCCTGCACTGACCATTGGCCAATTGGTTGAGTCACTTGGAAGCTAAAAGTCTCCAGAGCTGCAACAGTGAATCACTCACTTCCATTGCTATTAGAATTAACCAGGAAAAGCTCATGCAAAATACAGGTTTCCACCAATGCCAGTGTCTTTTCCAGCCCCATAAATTGAGTCAATAAGTCTAATGAGGGTCCAGGAATTTATGTTTTTGAAATAGTACTTAGTTGATTTCAATACAAGTAGACTAAAAATCCCACTTCAGGAAAAACAATGCCCCAAAGCATTGAAGCTTTTTAAATCAGGTACCTAAGACAACCTAAAATAACCTGGTTACCCTCTCACACTTGATATCTAAAAATTTTATCACAATTTTAAATGATTACAAAAGAGGACATAATTTTCATCACATTTTAAATGTTAACGTTTAAAGTAACAATTTTATGTAGCTCTATTTGTATCCAGCATAGTGACTTGTTATCTATAACTATCCCTTTAAAAAGTACAATGACACATCTTCAGCAGTCGGCAAGGTAAAGGTTGCATCTTTCCTTTTCCTCAAACTATTTCTACTGTTTCTTTTGCCAAAGAGAAATAAAGCTGGACACTACTTAAAGGCAGTAAAGACAGATTTGTTAAAGTAATAACTACTGCAGAGGGAAGAGAGTCCAGCGTAAACTAAATTCACCTTCGCAGAAACAGAAGGCAGGGGAGTTTTTAACTGCTGAGGCGTGCTACAGGAAAGGCACCGAAGGGCGTTAACGGGGTTTGGTCTGTGTGACTGGACCATCTGGATTTGCTAATTGGCGCTTATCTGGAAAAGAAACGTCTTGCTTCTTTATGACAGAAGGTAGTTGTGCAAGTTGGAGCAGGGCTCCCACCTAAGAGTTAGGCCCTTACCCTCCCTCAGAGAGCTGGCTCCTTGGAAGTTTGTGCTTCAAAGAGACAGCACTGCAGGTCCTCGAGGAGACTTGCTGGTGGATTTACATCTCAAAGGGGCAGAGAAAGGACGATAATTGCAAGCTTTTGAAAGTAACTGCTCTACAAAGGGATTGAGGGGCCTGCTGGCCCATTACCTGGTGTTGTCTAGAACAAACAGTAAGTTTTGCTGGCAGCTTTGAACTTTCTTAGCAGGCATTTTAAGGGAAACTGGGGTGGTCCTGGGGACATGGCCTTAAGGTGCTAGAAGCCATGCTAGAGTTGAGTCAAGTCCGTCAGTGCAGGGGTTTGGACAGAGTCATTTTGTACAGTTTGTGCAGTTCTCACTTTCACATAGTTCATGATGCAGTGTCTTTATGCTTGAAAGTTGTGTCTCTCTGCATCAGAAATGATGATATAAATAGAAATTAACATTTAAAAATTTCTTGTGACTGTAGAGTTCTAAGATTTTTAAAAATTATTCTGTATTGAGTTATAGTTCCAATGATTATAGTATACATTTGATCAGAGCAACATAGATGTATTGAATTTTGTGATAGGTATTAATTATAAAAATAAAATTATATTTCAAAAGCACACCTTAATGAGGTAAATAGGGATTTAAACATTGTTTTTATTTAGTTTTTGTGCCCTTGGATGACTATTACTTATTGCAAGATTGAGTTCAATGTCAGTTCTTTTCTATTTTATATTTTTATAGATATGAGTACTTAAAAACCTTACTTACATGAGTAAGTGGATAGGGAAGGAGTTTTGCCATAGCAAGTAGGGCCACTCAATTCTTTGAATGTCCACTAAGTTATAGACCAAAAATCATATAGAAAACTGTTGTTAAAAATTATTTTTAATGATTTACCAGCTGACACCTCAATTAGATCCTTCATGAATTTTGTTGAAAACAAAGAATTAGAAACCTGTGACATACAAAGGGAAATTCGTTATCCATTCTTTGGAGTCCTACTATACACCAGCATTTTGAATTTCCACTTTGTTTAGTGTTCTGGAGCTTTTTAGATGCCAGGACAGTGCACCAGAGTCAGATTCAGGGAGAACTTGAAGCACGCCCTTCTCGTGTTAGTGCAAGGGGGCCGTTGTGGAAGGTGAGCTGGACAAGAGAGCAGGCTTCGTGCCTTGGCTGCCAGCATGTTCCCAGGAAGATCACTTTTAGGAAAGAATATTTAGAAAAAGCAGAAATTTAGAAACTGATTCCTATAAAACTATCTGTGCCTGTGTTTCCTTCAGAAAGGCTTTGCGTGCTTGTGGCATAGCCCAGTTTGGAGACCCCTGGCCAGAGGAGAATGTGTGAGTTTCCCAACATGGCAGCCATGGCGGCCCCAGGCCTCTGCATCTCTTCTCCTGCAGGACAGTCCCTGGCCTAAGCACATGCATCCACACACCTGTACCACCAGGAGCTTTTCCAGATACGGCAGGGGAGTGAGACTCCGGGAGGAAGAGTGTCTAGCTTTAGGGATCAAACTCCTGCGATAGTCTGAGCTTTCTGCAAAATGATTGATTCCCCTTCCTTTCCCAAATGCATTTCCAGGTGCTGCTCTGCATCCTTCTGCGCCCCATCCCCTGTAAACACCCCCTTTGAGACGCCTGGAAGTAGTGAGCCACTGTTTCTGGTGAGCATACATGGTACCCCTCAGGAGTTTTAGAGCACCATAAAAGGTTGAGAGTTACAGCCGTAGAGCATTCTCTTTTATAGAAGTCTCATTTAATTCCTCATGCTGCTCTCTCTGCTTGAAATCCCCTCCACGCCCTCCTCCCACATGAACTCTGCTGACCCTTCAAGTCCTGGTTCAGGCGTCACCTCCTTTTTAAAGACTGTCTTGCCATTCTACAACAGGTTTTTTTTCTTGGTGTACCTACACACTCAGTTTATATTTCTGTCACATTTAATAAATATTTATTTTTGTGTTGACTTTTCCATTAGGATGTATATTCTTTAAAGGTGGAGACTGTGTCTTAATTTACCTTTCCATCCCCTGTGTAAGCACGAGGCAGGTGCTGAGTGTTTGAGCAGGGAGGGGGGAGGGAGAGAGGAACGCAAAGGAGGGTGAGTTTGTACAGGAGAGCCTGAAAAGAGAGGGTGTCTGTCTGTCCTTTGGTAATCAAAGAAGTTGACTACTGTCACCATCCCAAATTGACAGTGTTGTTAAAAAAATATATGAATAAGATAATTTTTCTGTTGACTTTCCTATTATTTTACACAGTTGCTATTAGCAATGTGGTAAACAGTACATAAACCCTGATTTTTCCACCTCACTCCATAGGTAGCAACTGGGTTTTCTGAAGTCACCTGCCATTTCCTAAATATCAGCCTTATGTTCAAAGTCGTGCTGTGTTCATTTTAAAAATTTAAAAAAAAAAAAAAGTCTGCTTGGCAAGATTTAGCAGCTTTAAACTGCAGATGATACAAGTTGTCTTGGTGAATTTCGAATCATGCCATTACCCGAAAACTCTGATACTGATTGTGTCACTCTCCTGCTGAAGATCCTTCCATGCCTTGTCAGGCTCGAAGATGTCAGGAACAGTGTCGTCAGCCTGGCGCACAGGGCCCTCCCGTTGTCAGCCCTGCTTCATTCTTTCTCTTCCTCATCCTCAAGCCTCAGCTCGCGCTCTGCGTTCCATCCGTGCTCACGTCCTGCCAGGTCCCCACTTACTCCTTTGACTGGGGACCTCTTCAAATTCATTCTTTCTTGTCTTGGTTCCAACTCACTCTTGAGTACTCTCCTTAGAGATTTCCCCCTTCAGCAACCCTTTCCTGACTTGCCTGCCCCTCACGTCCAGTCTGCACAGAGTGCCGCTTCCAAGGGCCTCCATAGCATCTTGTATTTCCGCCATCGTGGCTGTGTAATGATCATGCCTCTCTGTAATGCCTTTTGTCTCTCTGTATTTCCAACTAGACTTTGACATACCGAAAGGCAGGGACTTAATCTGATTTTGTCTGTGTCACTGCACCCAGCCCAAGGCAGATGCAGTGCGTACTCAGCGGATGTGTATTGAGTGCACAAGCGGAAAGCCACGAGTAGCTGGGTGACGTTGTGCCTCTTTCTGCGTGACTGCTCATTACTGTGGCCTGGCATAGTTCTGAGGGCATACATTTGGTCCCAACTTTTTGTTTGTTTCAAGTCCCTTAAAATGACCTTTTGCAATGTCTCCTAGAGCCTTCTTAACGGGAATAGGATGCTGCAGAGTAACTGGGTAATTTGGAGCCTTTGGAGCATTCTGGACCACAAGTACCTAGGAACATGTTCATAACATGTAATTCCATTGTACTCTTAAAGGTTCTTTGTTTTCCCTATATTTCGATCGGAGTTGTTCAGTAATTTAGCAGCTATTTACTGTTTGTCTGCAATGTGCTAGACATTGTATTAGGTGCTAGGGATAAAGAGATTAAAAGGTATGGTTTGTATCCTGAAAGATCTCGTTATTTAGTCAGGGAGATGTACAAGTAACCAAATGATTTTAGTGCAGTGCGATGCATTCTTTGATACAGGTAAGCACAGAGTGTTTTAGGAACTCACAGGAGTGGTATAACCTGGAGGATATGATGTCAGGGAAGGCTCCCCAGGGGAGTGAACTTGTGAACTGATTCTGGAAGGACAGGTAAAGGGAGGCCTGAGAAAGGATGAGTTTTTTTTTCTTCCTCAGATAACTGTAGTTTTATTTTTTCTTTGAAATAAGTTTCTCTTACAGTATGTTTTTAAATGGGACTCTAATAGGACATTTCCACGTAATTGTCTTCGGGACACAAGCTGCCCTCAGTGGCTTCCAAAGCAGATTCCTTAGCTAGCCTGGCATTTAAGGCCGCTTGTAATTATTCTCAGTTTATCTTTCCAACTATAGCTTCCTAATATTATAGGTCAGGATTCAGTAAACTGTGGTCTACAGGTCAAATTTAGCCCACTGCCTGTTTTTGTATATTCCTTAGCTAAGACTGGCTTTTACCTCTTCTTAAAGGATTGCAAAAACCAACCAAACAAACAAAATATCATGTAACAGAGACTACATGTGGGCCGCAAAGCCTAGCATATTTATTGTCCATTTACTGTCCGGACCTCCGCATGCCGCCCTGTCTAAACCGAAGTGCTCCGGTGGTTATACGCACACCATCAGCTTTCCTACTTCTGCAGTTGTACTTTTGCTGCTGTTTTTGAAACATTGTCATTCATCCATCCATCCATTCATTCATTCATTTATTCAACAAAGGATCATTTGTTATTAGGTACAAGCCACCATTCTGGGCTTTGGGAACGTAGCAGTGACTGGCAATAAGCAAGTAGAAACCCAGTAGGTCAGTTATGAAGGAAAAATAAGGCAGGGTAAGGAGAAAGAGGAGGAGGGGGCGCTGGGTTTTATGGAGTGGTCAGGGAAGGCCTCGGACAAGATGGCATTTGTGTCGAGTGCCGAGTGACGCAAGGGACCAGCCATGAGGCTGCCTGAGAGAACACCTCCAGCAGAGAGGCCGACTGGCACCAAGGCTCCGAGGGCTGCAGGGAGGCGTGCTGGAGTGACCCAGGGTGAAGGAAGGGAGGAAACAGAGGATGAGACACAGAGTGAGGGGAAGAGCGGATCACAAAGGGCCTGACAGGGTGTTAAATCGGCTTTTATTCTTAGTGAATTGGGAGGCCACTATGTAGATTTGAGCAGCGGAGTGACTTGATCAGATTTACGTTTTTAAGATATCACTGCTGCTACTCGGTAATGCTGGAATAACAAACTAACCCTAGGATCACAGTGACCTTGCACAACCAGAGTTTCCCTCAGGGCCCATACCCACTTGGGGTCTCCTCGGGAACCTCGTCAGGAGAAGAAGGGGGCCTGGGAAATTGGGTGTGATTACCTTAGCCCAGAGTGAGACGTGACACTTCCTCTCACAGTTGGTGGGCCCACCTGGTCCTGTGATCCCGTCCAACAACAAGGGGCCTGAGAATCACAGGGAGGTAGATGAATTCGTGGTGAGTACCACTGGCGGCTACAGCCCACCTTTTTGTTCCCCAAGCATTTTCCTTCCTGCCACAGAACACACTGCACCCCTCCACTAAGGGAACAGCGCGGGGCCCCGCCTCGTCACACCATGCAGCCCAAAGTCAGTGCAGTTCAGGGTCGGCTGCGCATCAGGTCCAGCTGTGATCCAGACTGTGAACGAGGTGGACAGATCCTCCACTGTGCTCGCCCCGTGCCCACCCCGACACACGATTTACAGAGTGAAACGGGCGAGGTAATTGCATCAAACACTCTCCTTGGAAAGGAGGAAATGGGAGATACTTGGCAAATACTGCTCTGAACCAATTTTGAAATTCTGCTGTAGAGGCATCGCGAGAGCTTCCCTGCCATGGGGCAGGTTATGGTCCTTCATTAGGTGCCGATTCTGCTTTCTAGGGGCGGTCCTGTTGTCCTTTGCTCTCTGTGACCCCAGCTTCTCCACTCTAGAGAAGTCTTCACTTTGTTCCTTGGTCACATGTGGACTGCGTGTCGGAGACCTGTCCCAGCTTTGAAAGCTGCCCAGCCCTGTCAGCCTGCCTGGATAAGGTTGAAGCCCAGACTGTTTAGTTCCAGGCAGTCACAAGCATTTGTAGCCCAGATTTGTGGTTTCTTGGGCAGCACCACTACCTTGGAAATTTAGTGGGGTTCTCATTTATTTGATTTCTCTCAGGATCATGTGCCCATAACCACATCTACAGGGTCTTTTTGTTTATTTTTTGAGGCATTGTTCTCAGATGCTATATATCTTCGAGGTATCACTGCCATACATCATCTCTGTCAAAGGGGGCTAGCTTACAGCGTCAGGTTTCTGTTGGAGGACCACATCATTAATGGGATCTGTGCCCTGAGTCATTTTGTCCAACTGAAAGAATTTATGGGGTGTCACACCCTTGGTTTATCTTTCCCCTGAAGCGTTTTAATCTTCCAAAAGTTTTTCCTGGCATTTGTTATCTAGGGATCTCTCCATCACATCCTTTATTGCTGGGGTCCAGAATTATTATAGTAAGGCTATTTTTTTTTTAAATCAGTAAATCTCTGAATTTCTGAGCTATTTCTTTATTCCATCTCACTCATGCTTATAATCTGGACAATATTTTTTTAACTCATCTCTTTCTTTTAATGCTTAGCTCCAGCATCCTGTAACATCCAAAACGTACTACTCGTAGTCCATTTTCCAACCTCTCTGGAGCCACAAGTTCATTAGAGGTATGGTCTGCTCCCAGGTTACCACAGGCAACAGTTTTATTAAATATTCATTGTAGCATAACATAGCTTAATATTTTTGCAGTGTCTGATATGTGAAAACTAGAGCTACATACTGCCTTGCTCTTGGTTCCTGTTGCATGTCAGAATAGGCTAAGGTATGTAGTGACTTAACAGAAAGGGTTAACATTCCCTCATGCTCCTAATCCAGGAAGAGAATGCAAAGGAGTCTCTACCAGAAAGTCACTTAGGATCCAGCCTAATGGAAGCTCTACCACTTTGTATTGGTACCATCCAGGCCCTGTACTCTCTTTGGTTGCTATGGCTGGCAAAGGGAGACTGCATAACGCCCCATGTGGGATTTTGATTGCCTTGGCCCAGAAATGGCACATGTTCCTTCTGATCAGATTTCATTGGCTGGAACGTGACTCATCCTAACTGCAAGGGAATTGGCACATGCAGTGGAGTAGATGGCATCCTTTTGTTTGGTGAGCACCACTGTCTCTGTCACGCTGGGAGACAGGTCAGAACCCTCGCAGCGCTCTTTATGAGAGAGGGCAGTGGCTGGGAACGGGGGAGACGGTGGAAGTGGTGGGAAGCGGTTAGAGTCAATAAGATTTACCGACGTCATAGATGACTCCTAATTTTTTTCCCTTCCCACTGTCTTATCTCCCATAATCTGTGTGGTTTCTTTGTGAAGCCGGTTTATGCTTTTATCTCATTTTTCCATAGGGCCTGGAAAATAGATGCCTAGTACCTATTTATTGAGTGATGAAACAATCTAGCCACTTATCTTTTATTTCACAAAATTTACATTATTTTGGAGTAGCAATTACCAATTGCTGCAGGGAATAGTTAAAAATAAATCTTTATTGATTATTATAGTAATGTGTATGAATGACACGTTAATGCTGTGGATTAGAGTGTTAAGAATAAAAGTACCATGTGGCCAGTAGGTATAGTAAAGAAATTCCTATATTTTTAAATTAATTTTTTTTTTTTTTTTTAGAGACAGTCTTGCTCTGTTGCCCGGCTCGTGTGATGTGACTTGATCATAGCTCACTCCAGTCTCAAATTCCTGGGCCCAGGCAATTCTCCCACCTCAGCCTCCTGAGTTGCTAGGACTGCAGGTGCACTGCCACACCAAGCTAATTTTTAAAATTTTTTTATAGAAATGGGGTCATGGGGTCTTACTATGTTTCTCAGGCTAGTCTCTAACTCCTGGCCTCAAGGGATCCTCCTGTCTCGGCTTCCCAAAATGCTGGGATAACAGGCGTGAGCTACTGCACCCAGCCAAGAAATTGCTATTTTTTGTTCTGTTACATTTCTTCAATCTTTTTTTTTTCTTTTACTTCAGTTTCCTTCATCATAGAACAGTTTAGAGAAAATAAATCTGCTGGATGTAAATTCAGTGTTAAAACTTGTATTTCTTAATCACATTTTGGAGTCTTTTAGCAATGAACCTGTTTTCACAAAGTAAAGTGGTTGAAAAGTGTGAATTAAGTAAAATGCCTAGTCAAATAAAAACCCTTACATCTTTTACTGTAGTATCATTCTGCTTTTAGGGGTCTTGACTATCTCAGAAAAATTAACATAGGGTTGCATCTTTTTATACTTAGTGTTCTTAAGTGGCAGGTTATTTAGTTATTTTGAAATATTTAGTTATTTTGAAGGATCATTTAAAACAGGAAAAATCTTTTTCTGATGACACTGCGGTGATGAGGTCAAATAATTTAAACTCTTGAAAAAATGTGTTTGACTCTCGTGACCAAGAGCAAGTTTTATGAAAGCATAGACTTCAGTGTGAGTCTAGACTCAGTAGTGCTGAGGAGACAAAAGTCTACACGTATATAAGAAGGTGGATTATGTGCCTGGATGTCAGAGCAGAGGACTTGCCAATGGACTGGGTGTAGACACTGAAGAAACAGATGAGTCTGAGTTGACTTCCTCGTATCTTGGTATTGAAACATAAGTAGGAATTTGCCTTGCAAAGAAGAGACAAGGGAGCATTTCATTGAGACAACAAGACACATAACGGACACCCGAATGACGAAAAGTCTGTGTGGCTGGAGCTTAGGGTGTGGGCTACAATTGTACTGTGAGGCTAGACGAGGGTTAGCTTGGGGCCAGCTTGTGCAAGTCCTCGAGTTCCATGCTAAAGAATTTGGGGAGCTTATAAAAAAGATTTTTCTAAAAGGGAATTATATGACAAATTTGTTAGGAAGATGAAAAAGTAGCAGGAGGATGGCCCATGGATTTTATCAGTTGGTCATATTAAACTTCAGCTTTCATTTACTGAGCACTTAACTATGGGAAAGGCACTGTGCTGATTATTTTTACATAGCATCTCATTTAATTTCTGAAAATGACATCGTGCAGTAGGTGGCATTTTTTTACACTTTGCAGATGAAGAAACTAAGGCTTGGAGCACTTTATCAAGTTACCTAAATATTAAACATAGCTTTTCTGAGTTTAGTGCCCTTCCTACTTATCATACATTCATTCCAGGGTTGGTTGACAGTGCAGGTTAAGCCTTGGACAACAAAGATCACATCTGGACCTATCGAAGGGCACAGAGACCCTTGTGTTTCTTTCAGGACCTTATTTCCTGCATGTGTAAATTAACTCCTTGTCTCTGTTCTGTTGCAAATCTGTTGTTGAAACTGCCACACCACACAGTAGGTTAGGAAGAGTATATACATTTGGCCAACTGGTATATCCAAATAATTCCCCAAACTTGCATTTCTTGGGGGAAACAAATCTAAGTTAATAGGAAGAAAACATTCACCATACTATATTAATTCTTACTTGGCGTCAGTTTTGTTCATCATCCAGCATTCAGCCAGCACGCATGCTCTCACCCTCTGTCAGAGCCTGTGAGGATGCAGAAGGGACCCAGTGGAGCTGTGTGATGTGTGACGATAGGGGGCGCTGACTTGGTAACCAGGGGCCTGGATTCTGGTTGTTACTCTCTTCACTCACGTGATAAACCCAGACATACCACGTAATCTTCCTGGAGCTCAGTCTTTCCTTCTACATAATGGAGGAAGGAGAGGTCGGGTAGAATGAACACAGATCTAGTATCTTGTTTTCTAAATCACAGGAAGGAGCTCACAGTTCATTTGGGGGAAAAGATAATAACTTACAGGAAAAGGTTCATAGTATATTTGGGGAAAATGATAATAACATAATTAATACTTGCCAATCATTGGAGGCTTCTGATTGTTTTTTTTAATGCTGTAGGTGCTTAGATGCAGAAATCTGGTAAGAAGTGGGTGCTACAGCACTTATTTTGAAGCTGCGTTTGCATAGCAAGCACTTAGTTACAGTTCAGTGGAAGTATACTTTCCTGAAGATACCTTTTATTGATATTTATATGGGATTAAGAAAATGTAACCTCTCAACATTTTAATAGAATAATTCTATTATTATTCTATTATGTAATGGGACTTGGAGGGAGCCGATGGAAAATGGAGGGGTGAGGGAGGTTTTCCTCCGAGTGTGGTCACTGATGCCATGTATTTAAACCTATTCCTACTTCTCAGTGTAACTAGATACATATAATGACTGATTTTAAGAAATAGGAAAAATTCAATGGAAATCAAGCAGGTGGGAGGGGGGAGGAAGGGATAGGTGAATTGACAACCTGACAGGTACAATGCACACTGTCTGGGCGATGGGCACACTTATAACTTTGACTCGATCTATACAAAAGCAATTCATGTAACCAAAATGCTTGTACCCCTGCAATACTCGGAAATAAAAAAAAAGAAATAGGGAAATTAAGATTTTTGTCCTAGGACTCTGTTTTTATGTTTAAAAAAAAATCAACACAGAGTTCTTTTGAGGGTTTAGTAAAAATGTTCTTGGATAGTTGACAGGAGGCTTAAATCGGGATCCAAAGCAGCACAAGTCAGTAGGGCCTATGAAGGCCCCTAGAATTGCTCAGAGGCGTCTGGTTCCTCCATCAAATGGGCAAAGTTTAGACTTTATTTTGTAAGCTTGAGAGTAAGCTTAATATTTTTGATATTATTAGAAAAATATAACTCCTGCATTTCTAACAGTGCCTGACACACATCAGTGAATAAATAATTAAATACAGTGTAGTTACAGAAACTTTGGAAAGTAGAGAAGAAAAAAATTGCTCATAATCCCAACACCTTAATAGTCATTAATTTATGTGTGTGCGTGTATATATAGCTGAATACATGTATTTTTATACGTATATTTTAATATACATATACAGGTTGAGTATCCATAATCTGAAAATCTGAAATGCTCCAAAAGCTGAAAGTTTATGAGAACCAACATGACGCTCATTTCTTTCTGATTTCCTATTTTCAAGTTAGGGATGCTGAACCAGTTTAATGCAAATTTTCGAAAATCTGAAAAAATTTCAAATTTCAAAACACTTCTGGTTCCAAGCATTTCAGATAAAGGATACTCAGCCTGTATGTTTATACATAAAATACAAAATATGTAAAATAAGTATGTTTCATATACAGATGCAGTTTAGTGTAAACATGGTATAGTTTTATATCCTTATTTCTAAAATTTAACATTTTATGATAAACATTTTTTACATTGCTATATGGTTTTTAATTCTAATATTAATGATTGCATAATATCCTAACCAGTAATTTATCATATTTCTTCTATCAATTTGATTACTTTTGAAGTTTTATTTTTATAATCTTTTTCCAGTTAAAATCTTTATGCCTATACTTCTTTTCTTCTTTTATTTCCTTACAATAAATGATCAAAACTTGTAAAACTGACTCCTCATATTTGCACTGTAACCAGCAGTCAATGTGAGTACTAGTTTCATTAGAACATCACCTACTTTGGCTATTATCATTTTTAAAAATCTACATGACTAATTTAATAATGCAAATGGTACCTCACTGTTTTTGTTTTCTTCACGGAAGAAAAGCTAGTATTACGGAAGTCCTACTCATTGTTTAAAATTGTGTACATTAAAATTTCCGTTTTCTTCTCTCCACTAATATTTAATATTCCATATACAGTAATGTAGGGCTGGTTCGTCTCACTGTTGTTTAATGTCTTTTTTTTTTTCTTAAAAGCTATCCGTGGAAACACGTAAAGAGATGACTAGAAAGGCTATTAAGACAGTCAGACATTTTATGGACAAGACAAGAAAAAGAAATTCAGAAGAAGACATTCATGAAGTTAGTGATTCTAAAGTTACCTATGCAGATGCTTTGAATCATCTGGAGAAATCACTTGCTCACCTGGAAACCCTCAGCCATAGTTTCATCGTTTCTCTGAAGAATAGTGAGCAGGTAATGACATGGAAACTTCTGTGTGCTCAGGCGCTCAGATAGCATCAGTATATTCTTTCAGTTATCCCTTAAAGCTACATTAGTAGTTTTGATAGGATTTTTAGACTAGCAGATATCCTTGAAAATGGTCCTCAGACCTTTATAGTTTAACCTTTTCATTATCACTGATTGTCAATTCAGTTTTCGCTTCTTTCAAAACGATTTTAGGCCATTTAACACAATTGATACCTGAGGAGGAAGAGGGTGAGGGAGTGGGAAGGTTGGGAGAAGAGGAGATGGTTAGCCAGAGTGGAACACTGGATGGGTGCCTGGGGCTGGGGGAGAGGTCTCTAAAGTTAAGAAATGAGAAGGCGGTGGGCTTCAGGCTCTGCTATTACCTGGTATGGGTTGTGCTCTCCGAATGAATAATGATAGGGTTTTGCCCTCCAATTTTCGGAAAAATTCAGGGATAGCCTACCAGGCTTGCCTCAACAGTTTCTTTAAAAATACGTACTCCTTATTCTGTTTTCACGTTACATGTTTCTAATATAACTTTATTATTGAGAGGAAATTTTTGGCTGGTAAAATTGTTCCTAGTTTATTTCTAGATGAGACTCTCTTGGTGTTTCTAAAACACCATCATGAGGTTCAGAACCCTGCCTGTGATGAGGTTTGAGGACCCATGTGATAGGACTGTACGAGGAAACCAGAATCCTTCCGAGGCCCTCAGAGATTTTGTTCTGTATCTTAACAGTTGTGGAATTGGGATATTCTTTTCCATAACTGGAAAGTTGACAAATCAGTAAGTAAATGGTTTTCATATAAGTGAAAACGGTGCTTAGATATACGAATAATATTCCATTTACCCTTTAATGCTACGGTAAATGAACCTGTAAGTGGCCACTAACCTCTTCTTTCATTTTTCATAAGCCTTACACGTTTATTCGATTGTATTCTTGGCTTGTAGAAAAATGGCCTTGACTAGAATGATCCGTCCGTGGAGAGGAATTCAGACAATGAGCAAATGGGAGACTTCAAAATTTTCTATTAGACACATAAATGCAAACCCCTCATTGAAAAGATAATGGGAACAATTCAAAAGTCTAAAAGCAGTTTTATTTCATTTTGTGTTTTTCAGTGCCTATTAGCCTGTCTAATGGATAACATTAAATAATGGTATGAACCATATAGAAGCCTTTGCAGGGAACAAATTGGCTTTACCTAACTTGATTTTATCCTGCTGACATTTACAATACTATAATTCATAATTACAAGAACTCGGGTAAAATTAGAATCTTCAAGTAAAAGTGATTTATACTTGTTAGTGTAAAATTTTTAAAATACTGGTTTATGTATTTTTAAAATCAAATATACTATATTAAAACAATTGTCATTGCTCTTCTTGGAACAAGTATTGTCTTTAAATGGCTGGAATAGTGTATTTGGAGTCAAGGGAGTTATTTGCAAAAACATCTGTTTGTTTCATCTAGGCTGTGATATGAAGGTTCCATACATGAATCGTTACTTTGAATGCCATTGAGTCAGACCATCAATTGGTCTATAGCAGGAGACTCTTGTAGTTACTAGATTGGACATTATTTGATTTTATTGAGGATCCTTTTATAGCAAAAGGTGGAAATAACCTTCAACCCCATACATTTATCCCTTTTATGTTGACCTTGATGTTAACCACCTTAATTATATACCCAGTAAGAGAATACCCTATATCTTCGTGCAGGTTAGTGCAATGTAAGTTGAAAGCCTTCATCCTATGGAGCCTCAGTTCCCTCTTCTCTCAGGTGAGGATATTAGTAATTGCCCTACCTAACTCTTAGGGATTTTTCAAAAATAGAAAGTTTCACAGTGGAGAGAGTAGTAAAATGAAACTTCATGTCCTCAACTCCCAGCTTCAACAGTTATCAAAATGTGACCAATCTTACTTCATGCCTACCCCTACCTACCCTCACCTCGCTCCTGTGGATTATTCTAAAGTAAATTCCAGTCATCTCTTTGTTTTACCCATAAATGCTTTGGTACCTATATCTAAACGATACATTTAAACATAACCACTACAATGTTATTACCATCAAAAAAGTTAATAGTAATTCTTTCTTATCATATATCCACTTAATATTCAGCTTTTCCCATGTTTGTTTCCAAAGACAAAACACTGTATTTAGGATTACTAGGGAAACTATAAAGAACCTGGAAAGTATTATCATCAAGTGACCATATTTGGTATGCTTAAAAACAATAGCTTGTATCCTATTTCTTAACTTGTTTATTGTGCCATTAGTTTTTATACATATTCAAAGACAGGCAGTATGGCAAGTGGGGTGGAAGAGCAGACTTTTGGATTCTCCTCCTAGTTCTAGCCATGTGACTTTGTCATGTTATTTAGTATCTTTGGTCTTCTATTTCCTTTTTAATAGCATGGGGCTAATTAAAAGTACTTGTAGGATTATTATAAATATTAAATTACATACCATATGTACAGTACCTGGGATTGCATAGTTGATGATCAATACATTATAACTATTATACGAGTATAGTGTAATAATAATAGGAAAACTCATACTTATTGAGCGTTTATGTCTGATGTGCTAAAGGACTGACTGGTATATTATCTCAGTTAATGTCACAATGCCCTCTATTTATAAGACCCTATTATGCTTATGCTCATTTTACAGATGCTAAAATTTGAGATCACACAGGCCCACCAACTACTAAATGGTAAAGCAAGGATTTGCACTCAAGCCTGGTGGCCCTTGAGCCTAAGCACTTAATAACCAATACATGCCCTTTGGTATGGTATTGCAGGTTGTAATGCATTTGGTTTGAGGATCTTCTGAATATGTCTCGCTATGTACATGTAGATGTATTTAATTTCTATTGGATACTTAGGTGTTGATTACTGTGTCTTTGCAGGAAACACTGCAGAAATATAGTTACCTCTATGATCTGTCCCGATCAGAAAAAGGGAAACTTCACGATCAAGCTGTGGCCATGTGTTTAGATGGTCAGCCTCTAAGAATGATTCAGCAGCTGCTGGAGGTGGCCGTTGGCCCTCTCGACATCGCACCCAAGGACATAGTACACAGTGCAATAATGAAAATAATTTCTGCCTTGAGGTAATCTAGAAAGCAGTCATTGAGGAAAGGATTTTGCCAATAGTAATGCATGGCTCATGGTTGTTATGAAGCTAAACTATCGCCATGTATGTAGAAGCATTTTATAAATTTTGATGTACTTTATAAAAGTGAGAGATTATTTTTAGAGTTATCCAAGTCTTATGTTTTAAAATATTTTGAGAATGGAGAACCATAAAAATGCTTCATCATTGGTATTATGTGTAACGTGTTAAGAAGCTAACTAACTTCCGGTTGGACCCTCTTCCCCAGATTATCATTGAAATAAGGAGAAGGCCAAAATGGCGTGTGAAGCAGGTAGCTATGTGTCAGACAGCCCTGCGATTTCAGTGTGGTTTTTCAGAGCTTACATTCTCTAATTCTTCTTTTTTGTAGCAGTGGGAAAATGGTTCCCAGAAGGTTCTTTTGAAGTACACAAGGCAAGGTTAATCATACACTGAAGAAATTAGACATCTGTTAAGTGTCTTAGGACTTTATTTACCTGCAGTAAATGGCACAAAACCAACAATTGAGAAATTCTCGCTTCATGTCAATATGCTGGTGCCTTTGTAGGAATGCATTTGAGAAGATTAGAAAAGAGGGAAAAGTGAAGCTAAGAAAATAACGAGGCATCAAGTGCTTTCTGTGAATAATGCAATTAGACTAAAAGATTTAGTTGTGTTTGATTTATTCTCCTTTTAAGCATTCTTTGTAATTCTGTATTGCTCTTGAGGAACTTTTTGATTAAATGCATGTCAGTTTTCTGCAGCTGAACTGAAATCAAATGAGCCTTTATCAGTTTAATTATCCCAGCCTCATACAGTTTTTGCCTTAATGCTCTGAGGTATCTGGTAATTTTATATATAGGGAGAGACATAAAATTTTATAACATTTTTTGGAAAGAACAAACGCCAAATGAATAAAGCTTTGGTCTATTACTAGCTTATGATTTTTTTCGTTGGTGGTTGTAAGAACCACTCCTCTTTCAAATGATGACAGATATTTGTTCTCCACATTTTGTACCTTTTAGTTTATGGTTATCTTTTTATTGTTTCTTAAATCAAGTTTTAAATGAAGCTCACAAGAATAAACATTTTGAAAAATTAGTGTTTTGGTGAATTTAGTTTATTTCCTAAAAATCGTACATTTTATTTAGTAATTAAAATAAAATATGATGCGATATTTTTACATTTGTAAATTATACTTCTCTCTCCTTCCCTGCACCCAACTCAACTACTAAAGGTTTGGTTCTGAACTAACAAATGCTATACTTGGTGCACGGGAGACATTCAATAAATGCAAATTAAACTTTTCAGCAACAGAAGGAAACGAGACTTTAGGAATTCAGCTATCTCTGTTTCAAAGGAAAATAAATTGCTATTGACAGTGTTCATAACATTTAACTTTTAGGAAGTTATAAAATTTAGTAGGCACAAAATGACAAAGACACGAAAGTAGCCAAATGTTAACAGTTGATTTAAATCATCAAATCATTTAGATGATTTAAATCATCAACCTAAATTATTTGGAAAATTCGTCTAAAATTTGTTTTTTCTCTGTTGCATTTTCAGAATTCACTAGAGTTCCACACATACACATCTGTAAAGCGGGCATAGTAATAGTGCTTGTCTTTTGGGCTGTGGAGTTTGTTACATGGCAGAATGTATGTGAACCACTTAGCAGTGTGTAGTACCTAATATGTAGCAGGTAAATGTTAGTTTTTTAAAAAAAGGTTCAACTGGAGGATTTAGATCATTATTGCATATTTAATGGTTAAAATAGCTTATGCATTTACTGTTCAATGAATGGTTTGGGAATGACACGGTGCAAGTAAATTGTATTAGTCTCTTAATAGGAAAACATGCATATATTAGCCTGAGCTCCTTAAGGGCAGAAAATGTTCCATTTTCATATTTTTAGCACGTAGTAGAGGGCTTGGTACATTTGTAGACATCATATAGCATAAATTACTACGAGCAGGCAGTATACAATACCAAAATCTAGCTGGCTTCATCTGGGTGTGTAAATACCAAGCTTATTTCTGAGGCTCAAGTGATTTATTTCTGAATCATTTCTTCTCTCTTTTTACAGTGGAGGCAGTGATGACCTCAGTGGGCCAAGGGACCCTCTCCAGGTCCTGGAAGGTATTGTCACAGCAGTCCATGCCAGTGTGGACAAGGGGTAAGACTAGAACAGTTTGTGCATCTTCATTTAATGGCTTTCCTCAGAGACTTAGAATTGCCTTGAGTATCCATGTTTATGAGACTCCCAAAACTAAGCAACATTTTTAGGTGTTTCTAGAGGAAGAGCTAAGGACGTGCATAAGAAAGGAGTGACCCTGCTTCTGGAGACGTGGTGTCCCCAGCTCTGTGCCGAGCCCTGCTTGCGTGGAGAGCATGGTCTCTTCTTGCCTCCTTCACAGGGAGGCCAGAGAGAGGAAACTGCTTTAAGCTTCCTGGAAGAGAAGGAATTCTCATCTCTAACACATTAACTGTATCAATGAAGTGTGCAAATTCCTAGAATGTATATATTATCTTTAAAAAAAACTTTAAAATAAGTTAAGTTTCCATGTTTGAGGACACAAGGTACACAGGCTTTACAAGTCTATAAGGGTATGTATCTCTAATGCTATTTTTAGAAAGAATTTTTCGTTCTGGCACAACGATATTGATAAGAATAATAGGAACTGCAGCTGAACAGTTATGCACTTCCTCAGAGTTTACACAGGTCTTTCATATCCTAATATCCATGTCAACCCTACAAGGCTGCTCCCCAGTTTTCTTTTTTGAATTGAAAATGTGACATAATAATAAGGCATGTTTGAGAAAACTCTCCGTAGTTCCCATTCAGTAATATAATTTTTTTTTTTACATGTTACCTTCCAGCGATTGTTTGGGTACAGATATATTATATATAGTTTCAATTGAAATGTATAAAAACTTTTATATTCAACTTTTTTTACTTGCTATTGTAACACTTTCTATTTATCTTTATAGGTTTTGTGATAATAATATCTGGCTTTTTTTTTAATAGCTGTATATGTTGTTGCCATTGTCAGAGGAAGACCTGGAAACTCAAGAGAGTTTCCCAGAGTAATAGACCTGCGAAATAGAACCAGATTTCACCCTTGCTGTAAATCATAATTTAGTACTCAGATGCCTTTATAGTATATTTCCATACATTGCTTGGTGCCCAAGGTTTAAGTGTCAGAATATAGGGTGAGCCATGTAGTTAGATATGGGAAAATATTGCCAACAGGACCCACTACTACTTCTGCCTTATAAGGTTGCATAGTTTTTCTGAATACTTTTGCTTGTGGGTCTTCAGATAGGAAGGTAGCTAAAGCAGTGGCTGCGTTAGACCCCTTATTCTAAGGAGAAGCTTCACTATTCTGTATGTTTACTGTGTGCCATGCTCTGTGTTAAGTCATGAGGAGTTATATACGGATAACATTAATCTCTAACCCCAAGCAGCTCGCATAGTATCTGTACTACAGAGAGGTAAGTGCTATACAGAAAGCAGAGTGCAGGGAGTGGTTTGTTCTGCCTGGGCACGTTAGGGCAGGATACACAAGGGATGACGATGGAACTGGTCTATGAAATAAGAGTCTATTAGAAGGAGGAGATGGATGATGGTGTGCCAGGGTGAGGAAGCTGCCTGAGCATCTACAGATGTAGCAGATAGCAGAGCAGGCAGAGATGCTACATGGGAAACACTTAGCTCCTCCTAGAGGGTCCCTCTCGCTGCTGCCCTTCCAATCCCAGCTTGTCAGTCACTTCTCAGCCAGCAGCACCCAGGGAGCTGCTGTATCAGGAAGCTTCTCAGGCAAGGCTGACCTTGGATCCTGGCTCCCAATGTGAAAGGATCTTAATAGGTACTGTTTGGGGCCCCATTCATCGGGGCTCCTTAGTCTTGTCCCACTGGGGACATCTCAAGAACATTAGAAGAGAGTGTTTTTCATAATGAATTTCCAGCCAAATATACAAAAGAATCTAACTTGGGTCTCACTTGAATACAGATTTTTTTTTAAGCTTCTAAGAGAAATGGGAATGGAGAAACAGAACAAGATTTACTTTTTATTCCAGAGACGCAGAATGACAAGATCTTAACAAAAAACTTCAATGAACTTCTTTTTTATTAAAAATGAAAAATAAAGACAAATCATAACTTATATTCCTGGCAAGTATTTTTTGAATCTTCACAGCTACACCTGACACCCTTTGTTTGGACTTCCCTTCCCAGGAATGTTCCTGGCGGAATCACGTAGGGGAGTCAGTTTTCCAGGTAGTTCCAAATAGGGCCTTTGGAGTGACGTGAAGATTCTAGCCCTTTGAAAGTCATGGTCTCAGTCCCTCATTCTTGGACTGACATGACAGCCTGACCTCGAGGAGGCCATGCCAAGCCTTACGTGCCCCCTCTTGCTGATACACCAAGCCCCCCTCAGTTCCAACCCTGTACCCCGAACATCCACTGTCTCCCACAGCGTCTGTTTTGATAGTAAACAGCCTCCGCTCATACCCGTTGTCAGCTATCACGCACACACACAGGCACATTCGCATCCTCTTGGGTTTTGTATACACCATCCCATAATGTTCCTTGCAGGGAGATTATGTGGAACAGTAAGAATTTGGGTGTGTGTGTTTTAGCCACCACCAAATAATTGGTTTTGTGGTTAATTTTTGGACATTTACTGTCTGCATGTTCTCTTTTGACTTTTTATACTGATACAGATGTCATTTGTGCTTTTTTAAATTTAATTTTTAAAGTGTATTGACACATTATAATTGTACATATTTATGGAGTACAATGCGATGTTTCAATGCATGTATACTTAGTGTAATGCCCAAATTGGGGTAATTCCCATATCCATCACTTTAAACGCTTATCATTTCTTTATGTGGTTATTTGGGGGTCAAAAAAATAACCATCATTTCTTTGTGGTGGCAGCATTTAAAATCTTCTCTTCTGGCTGTCTTAAAATGTAAAATATGTCGTTATTTGCTATCGTCATCCTACTATAAAATAGAACACCCAGACTTATCCTTCCTGTCTAACTGTAACTTTGTAGCCACTGACACACCTTTCACAGTCCCTCTCTTCTCCTCCCGCTCCCCATCCTCTGGTAACCACTATTCTACTCTCTACTTCTATGAAATCGCCTTTTTTAGATTCCACATATGAGTGAGAGTATGTGGTATTTATCTTTTTCTGCCTGGAGTATTTCGCTTAACATAATGTCCTCCAGATTCATTCATGTTACTGCAAATGACAAGATTTTATTTTATTTTATGGCTGGATAATATTCCATTTCTCATATATATGTGTGTGGTGTAGTGTGTGTCACATTTTCTTTATTCATTAATCATTAGATGGGCATTTAGGCTGATTTCATATTGAGGCTATTGTGAATAGAGCTGCAGTGAATATGGGAGTGCAAGTATCTCTTTGACATACTCATTTCATTTCCTTTGAATATATACCCGGTAATGGGAATGCCAGATCATTTGGTACCTATGGTAGTTCTATTTGTAATTTTTTGAGGAATCTCCATACTGTTTTCCATCATGGTATACTAATTTACATTCCTACCAACAGTGTATAAGAATTCCCTTTTCTCTGCATCCTCATGAGAATTTATTTTTTGTCATTTTGTCATTTTAATAATAGCCATTCTCCTAACTGGGGTGAGGTGAAAACTCATTGTGGTTTTGATTTGCATTTCCCTGATGATTAGTGATACTGAACATTTTTTCAAAAATTTGTTGGCAATTTACCTATCTACTTTTGAGAAATATCTAGGGTTTTTAGCCATTTTTAAATTGGATTATTTGGGGTTTTTTTGCTACTGAGTTGAGTTCTTTATATATTCTGGGTATTAACTCCTTGTTATATGCATAGTTTGCAAATATTTTCTCCCATTCTGTAGGTTGTCTCTTCACTTTACTGATTGTTTCCTTTACTGTGCTGAAGCTTCTTAGTTTGATATAATTCCATTTGTTTATTTTTGCTTCCGTTGTCTGTGCTTTTAAGAGGTCTTATTTAAAAAAGCATTGCCAAGTCCAATTTTATGAAGAATTTCTTCTATGTTTTGTTCTAGTAGTTTCATAGTTTCGGGTCTTATATTTGAGTCTTCAATCCATTTAGATTTGATTTTTGAATATGGTGAGAGATAGGGTCTAGTTGCATTCTTCTGTGCATAGATATCCAGTTTTCCCAGCACTATTTATTGAAGAGACTGTCTTTTTCCCAATGTGTGTTCTTGGAGCCCTTGTCAAAAATCAGTTGGCTGTAAATAAAAAGATTTATTTCTGGGTTCTCTTTTCCATTCCATGGGTCTATGTGACTGTTTTTATGCCACTACCATGCTGTTTTGGTTCCTGTAGCTTTATGGTATATTTTGAAGTCAGGTAGTATGATACCTCCAGCTTTGTTCTTTTTGCTCAAGATTGTTTTGGTTATCTGGAGTCTTTTGCCTTTGGTATTTCAATAGGGATTGTATTGAATCTGTAGATTGCTTTGAGTAATATAGACGTTTTAACAGTATTAATTCTTATAATTCACGAACATGGAATATCTTTCCATTTGTGTCCTCTTCAATTTCTTTTATCAGTATTTTATAGTTTTCATTATAGAGATCTTTCATCTTATTACTAGGTATTTTATTTTTTTGTAGCTATTGTGAGTGGAATTGCTTTCTTGATCTCTTTTTCAGATAGTTTGCTATTGACATATAGAAACGCTCCCAATTTCTGGTATGTTGATTTTGTATCTTGCAACTTTACTAAATTCATTCATAGATGTTGAAAGTACATTCAATAAAATTCAACATCCATTCTTGATAAAAGCCCTCAACAAAATGGGTATACAAGAAACATACCTCACCACAATAAAGTCCATATATGACAAATCCAGAAGTAGCATAATACCGAATGGGGAAAAATTGAAAGCTTTTCTTTTGAGATCTGGGACAAGACAAGGATGCTCACTTTTACCACATTTTTTTCAACATAGTACTAGAATTTCTAGTCAGAGCAGTTAGGCAAGAGAAGGAAATAAAGGGCATCCAAGTTGGAAAAGAGGAAGTCAAATTGTCCCTGTTCGTAAATGACATAATCATATATACAGAAAACCTTAAGACTACACCAAACAACTGTTAGAATCATTTGCCTTTTAACCGCAGCTCCTGCCTCACTCAGAAAGCGCTCTTTCCCTCTTCTTTTATGTGCTAATTTTGTCACATAAAAAACAGGCCACCAGTGGGGCATTCCGCCACCTGTGCAGATAGCTTTCCTTTTTAGTTTAACCACATTCTTGCCTCCAGACATCCAGATTAAGTATTTTAAGGGTTTTAAATGATGCCACAACCCTTTTATAACATCTACAATTAAAGAGAAGGTAAGGTAATTAATTATTCAGAGGCTCTTGCATGTTAAAGTTTATTTTATGAGTGTACATGCGATCTCCCTTTATGTATGTCTGTAGCACTGTATTTTTTATAATTTCAATTTTTAATTATGGGTGCATAATAGTTGTATATATTTGTAGGGTACATGTGATGTTTTGATACAGGCATACAGTGTGAATTAATCAAATCAAGGTAGTTGGGTAACCTCAGACATTTAACATTTCTATGTGTTAGGAACATTCCAATTCCACTGTTTTAGTTATGTTAAAGTATACGGTAACTTATTGTTGATTATAGTCACTTTCTTGTGCTATCAAATATTGTTCATTCTGTCTAACCATCTAACTGTATTTTTGCACCCATTAACCATCCCCACTTTATCCCCCAGTCCCTGCTACCATTCCCAGCCTCCCAGTCATTCTACTCTCTGGCTCCGTGAGATCAACTGTTTTCGATATTTAGCTCCCACCTATGAGGGAGACCATGCAAGATTTGTCTTTCTGTGCTTGGCTTATTTCACTTAACATAATGTTCTCCAGTTCCATCCATGTCGTTTCAAATGGCAGGATTTCATTCTTCTTTGTGGCTGTATAATATTCCATTGTGTATATGTACCACAGTTTCTTTATCCATTCATCTGTTGGTGGACATGTAGATTGATTCCATATCTTGGCTATTGTGAATAGTGCTGCAGTAAACATGGGAGTGCAGATATCTTTTCGGTATACTGAATTCCCCTCCTTTGGATATATACCTAGCAATGGGATTGCTGGGTCATATGGTAGTTCTACTTTCATTTTTTTGAGGAAGTGCCATACTGTTTTCCATAGTGGTTGCACTAATTTATATTCCCACCAACAGTGTGCAAGGGTTCCCCAGTAATATCGTATTTTGAGACTATAATCTAAATTCAAGTTTGTGTTAAGAATTAGTTTATTAGTTTGCTTAATAAAAATAAAAGTGTTTAAAATTCAACAGCTAAAGTAATAGTGTTCTAAAATAATGTATCTGTTAACCTGGAATTAAGAAAATACTACGATCACATATTTTTAACAACAAACAGACAAACAAATAAAGAAAACCCCCTAATGAACACCTATTCCTTATGCCAAGACCTTGGAAAGATGCTAGTCAACTTAATCCTCAGAACAAGCCTATCATACAGAAATTATCGTCTCTCAAAGAGGTTACGTGACTTGTCCAGGCTCGTGCAGCTAAGTACATACTATAAATTTCTCGCACCATATCATCTTCTGACATTAAAGGGTCAGCAATAGAGAATAAGGTAGTGCATATCACACTTTACTGAGTATAGGTATTGCCTGAGGGCCTTATTAAAATACAGATTTTGATTGAATAGGTCTGGGGGCGGCCTAAAATTCTCTATTATTAACCAGCTCCCAAGTGATACCTAGTCCATGGACTGAACTTTGAGTAGTAAGGTCTTAAGGCATTATTTCCCTCACTTTTCTTGTCCCTTTGACCTGCTTTCCTCTGCCTGTGCCTTATTTTCTTTTTACCTCCTGCCTTCATTTACCTAAAAAAAATTTCCTAACAGGAGTGACCCACAAGCATGAACTAGTGTGTTAGTGATTCTCAAAAGGATCTATAGAGCTGGGCGTGGTGGCTCATGCCTATAATCCTAGCACTTTGGGAGGCTGAGGCAGGAGGATTGCTTGAGCCCAGGAATTAGAGGTTGCTGTGAACTATGGCAATATTCAGAAAAGATGAAAGATTTTCATTAAAACTATTGAATATTTGGGGGGATTTTTTTTGTTTGTTCAAATTGCTACTTAACAACAGTATCAGCTTCAGCTGTCTTTAAGCTTCATATATATTTTGAACAGTATCAGATAATTTAGACTTCACTGAACTCTTTGGTATTACCTAGGGATTTCACATTATTTTTAAAGCACAGAAAAGACCAAGAAAAGCCTGCTAGAGCAAATCGAATCTAATTTCTTCCTGTTCTTCCTGCTTTATAAGGTAAGGTAAATTGTCAGATGCTCTCTAAGTACCCACATTAGCATTAGGTTCTGTAAGTTAAGCCTTCCTGAAAGCTGTGATCACAAACCAGGATGGTGGATCTGCTCTCCCACTGCAGTATTTTGTGGATCACTTCAGGACATATTTGTGACTATCTAGCAGCCATCTCTGCCTTGTTACAGCAAGGTGTTCATGCTTTCATTGATAAGTGAAGCCCAAGAAGATGTTCTGGATTGGCAGAGATTATTAGTATTTATCAAAAGACAAGATTTGAGATTGGAATTGTGTGCGTATCAAAATTATTGCCTTTCTAGAAATTTCTAGTATAACTTGACTACGATTATTTGTTTTAAAAGTCACACTTTTTATATTACTGCAATACCATCAACACAGTATGCATTCATGTATTTGCAGGTATCTCTTATTCCTTACTACTGCTCCCGATTGTTTCATGGGAGCTGAAAAATAGATGACATTCTCCTGGGAAATGTCTACCCCACCCAGCTCCATGTGTAGTAGGGACGGTGTGCGTAATATCTGCATCAGTTCATTAATTGAGGCAAGGGACCTACATAGGGTATGAGTATCATGTCCCTCGCTGTCGGCTCACTTGTATTTGCTTCCTCCTGCCTGCTGCCTTCCCACTTGCCTTACCTCCTTCCCCTCTTCCCCCCTTCACTCCTTTCCTTCTCTTCCTTCTCTGGCATCACACAGATCACACTGCAAACTCTTTTCCTTCTGAGAGGCCGGGAGGTAATGGAATGAGCAAGGTGACTGGGCTTCAGAGGAGACGGGCAGTGGTAGAGCCTGAGGGGAACTAGAAAGCTCACGCAGGCCTTGCCCACAGGAGGCAGCTGCTGCCTTGGCCCCAGCCTGTTGTTGCCACTGTGCCCGTGTCATCCGATTTTTAAACAAGAACTTGAAAATCCTGATTGTGTATGAAATTTCTTTTTTTTTTTTATTTCAGCATATTATGGGGGTGCAGATGTTTAGGTTACGTATGTTGCCCTTGCCACCCCTTCCCCCCAAGTCCGAGCTTCAAGCATGTCCATCTCCCGGGAGGTGCGCATCACACTCATCGTTTGTGGTATACCCGTCCCCTCCTCCCCCCTCCCCCTTCCATTGCCCAACATCCAGTAAATG